>PVKA01005325.1:0-67838 GCA_004027165.1 Ctenomys sociabilis
TGTTGTTCCTTTGGTGCTGTATCTCTTAGTTCATTTGTTGCAGCTGAGGTAGTGTCCTCTGCCCTTCCTGATGGACTCGAGGTCTAGGATTGCATTTTTCCCCTACTCTTTGTCATTTTGTATAGCACTGATCCTTGAGTTTTGGTGTAGAGGTTTGGTGCAGCTATAACCTTAGCTTGTTATGAGATTCGGGGGCCAGTCTATTAAGTTTGAGATTTTCCAGGTATGCCTATCCTGGGTCTAGCTGTTGTGTTCAGTTCCTTTTTTGCTGCAGCTCCTTTGGTTCCCCTCTGTTGGTTCCCCTGGGTCAGCCCTCCTGTGTCAGGCAGGTCGTTCCCCAGCTGGGCGGGCCTGGGCTTTGGTGGGTCTTCTGGGCTCACAAAAGGATAGTGGATGATCTTGTTCACTGAGTAGGCTATACTGGGATGGCCAGCCTGTGCTGGATCTGGGTCTACAGGCCGTAACCCGAGAAGGCTCGGAAAGGTCCCTCTGGTGCAGTGGGCCTGGAGCCCTCACTCACAGGCCAGGCTGTGCTGGGTTTCGGTCCATAGCATGGGACCGTGGATTGCTGTGAAATGTCCTTCGGGCATGGCAGGCTTGGAGTTCTCACTGCAGGACGACCTGCACTGGGTCTGGAGCTGTCGGGTGGGACCGGTAATCACCTGGAAATGTTTCTCTGGCACAGTGTGCCTGGAGCTGTCACCGGGCCAGGGGGTGTGGGGGGCAGGGAATCCCTGGGAAATGTCTCTTGGGCACAACGGGCCTGGAGTTCTACACTCACTGACCTTTGATGCCCAGAAAATCGGGGAAATTCCCACTCAATCAGTGGGCTTTAAGTCAGGGGATCCAGGGAGGTGTTGGTGAGTGGGTCCTGAGGTTTCAGGCCTGTCACTGGCTTGGAGGGGTTGGGGGCAGGGATCCGCGTAGCGCGCGTGGGAAGGGGCCAATGGCTCTCCCTCAGACTCACCACACTCTCACTGATCTGGGAAGCCTGGTGAGTCATGCAAATTTGCTCTCGCTGGGAGAGCTTGGTGCGGGATCCAGGAGGCCGCTGGAGTCAGCCACTGTCTCAGGCTGGTCTCTGGTTAGGCGGCGTGGGCGTGATCGAGTAGACTGCTGGCCTTGGTCTTGCTGTCTCGGGAGGTCTCTGGGTCTGGGCGGGCGCGGGCGGGATGGAGGAGGATGGTGGAGTCGGCCGCACTGTCTCTGGCTGGTCTCTGGGTCTGGGCAGGCCAGGACATAACCTTTGAAAAGCTGCCTTGTTTTCTCTTTCCCGAGAAGAACATAGCATGAAGTTTTGGATGTTAACAAAGTCGTTTTCCTACATAATGATTTCTAAATTTTGTCTGTGACTGGATCTCTTGCAATATTTCATCTTATCAGGAGAAATGGACTCTGCCTCCTTTGTGGTGCAGAATAAGCTTTGCTGATGTAAATTGCCTCTAAGGTTTCGATTTATTAACTTGCATCTAACCAAAGGTAATGTGCCTCTGAGTGCTCACTGAAAGGAAAAGTTATAAGATTTTTTTTTAATTTGCTTTTTCTTTTTAATGTGTGAGAATAAATAGGATAACATAGAGATAAGGTAGAATAAAATTCATCTTTCCAAAACGCAAAAAGCAATGCTTGGTCAAAAAAAATGAACTTTGATCATTTGATTAGCCGGAGTCATACTTAGAGTGCTATGCCAAGGGCTTAATCCCCTCTGAACCCTGCAGTAATCCTGAATGATACAGATGTTTCATTCTAAGGTTTGTGGATGATACTCAGACCTGGACCTCATTCAGACCCACCCAACTACACCACCTGCACCCCTAATTTTCAGAGGACAAAAAACTGCAGCTCGACAGCCACAAATCACATGCTTATCATCGTCTTCACTCTACTGAGCCACATTCACTTCTATTTAAGACCAACTTTATTTCTTAACACAATGTAAAGCTTTTATAAGAATCTGTAGTGATGTTCTCCATTGTCACAATGACACAGCCATTGTGCTGCACCTGGAAGCTAAGGGACAGTCATCTCTCCCTCTAGCCTTTGCTCTTCTTCCCCCAGGGTGTGATGCAGAAGACAGGCAAAGAAGGACTTCTGTAGCTGCCCAGCAGGACTCCATCCATCCCAATCAACAGACAGCAGCTTTCTTGTTCTCATGTGGAACATCACTCAAGAAACCCCCTGCTGCTGTCTGCTTTTTTTTTAGCATAGCTTGGGATTTCACTTTTAGTATAGCTTTATATTAAAACAGTCAGATGACATGCTTCTGAGATCCTATATAGTTACGCTTGGAATATGAGCCTCTCAATGTCTCTCTGCTTATTCTTGGGAGACCTCAGCCTTCTCCAAAGGACCTGCCTTGCAGTGTCCCTGACTGTAAGAACAGAGAAGAGCTGTGCACCCAGCCATCCCCCAGCCACACAGTATCCCCTGGGTGACCATCTCTCTGTTCCGATGGGCTCAGCTCCCAAACAGGAGTTCACCTGCTGCCTTGAAGCAGAGCAGAAGTCCCCTGGAAGTATGGTCCCTTGAGCAGAGAATGGGGATAGCATCACTGCTCAACTTCCTGCTCTGCAGTGTGGCTGTGCATGCCTCAGTGGTCTGTGCTCACAGTGGCCAAGAGGAACCAAAGTTTGCCCCTGACATGCCCAAGAGAACACACTTCCTGTAGAATGTGTCCTGAAATTACTTCCCAAGCTGTCAACACTTGACACCTGGTTTAGCTCTGCCCACTCTTGAGAGCCAGGTTGATTTCAGCCATCCTACATTTCCCAGCCTTTGTCAGACTTTGCGTTTTCATTAAAGTCATTCAAATTGGCAGATAAAAGCTGAGCTGGGGATGCTGCCGTCCTGTAACTCACTAGAATTTGTGACTCACACCACCACGAACAGCAGCATGTTCTGATGGTGGCCAATCCAACCTCCCACCAGGGATCAGCCTCTGGTCCTCCCATGAACACCGAGAAGGCTGAGTCAGCAGGAAGTCAATATCTCTGTGGGGGTTCTGGGATCCCGCAACTGGGCTCTTCCACTTCTAGCAAGTTTATTATCTCCATCTCCGTTACCTTTTCCAGAACCTGAAAACAAGAGTAGTAATGATGTCACAGGTCTTTAAGAGTCATGGATGAAGTAATAACAGTGCTTGGCAGGTGTCAGTTACAGCCGACTCTCCAGGCCTCCAAGGGCAGGCCCAACCTCAGGGGTGACAGTGATGTTAGAGGAGACATGGAAGACCACCCAGGCAGGTGCAAAGTGGTGGGGCCCTTCCTTCCCTTGCGCCTTCCAGGTGGCCATGTGGATGATCAACACAGATGGGACACTGAGGGTGTGCAAGTGAAGTATGTTGTTCATATCCATCCAGCTGGGAGCAGCCCACGGAGCCCTAAGCCTCTGTGAGACAGAGACTGTCTTTGCCTTCTAATGCCCAGGTCAGGTTCCTCCTCTGCATGTCTGCACCCCTTGCCAGCCAGACTCCAGAAGACATCTCAGACCTGCGTCCACCGAGGCACCTGTCGTCTCTGTGTTGCCTCTCATTGCCCTGCCTCCACCTGTGCCCTCCTGTCTGATGAGGTTGGCATTGTGCAAGGGGGCCACCTCCCCAAGATGACACTCATGAAGGGATATGGCTAGAGTGGCGATGGACTTCAGGCAGATTCTCTCTCCACCTGGTTGCTCTGGCTGCACTCACACTATGGCTAAATGTGAGTTCTTTCAGAATTCTCTCTCTATCCTTCTCTTTCTTTTTTCTTCTCTTTCCTCTTTTCTCGCATCTTTCCCTTCCCTTCTCCTCCCTTTCTCTTCCTTTTCCATCTCATTGCCTTTCTTCTTTTACCTACTCCCTCCACCTCCCTCTCCCTCTCCACCCACCCTCCCCTCACCTTCCTTCCCTTTTCCTGCCCCTACCTTCTCCTCCTTTTCTGTCTGTGCACCCCCATTCCTCCCTGCCTCTCCCTCTGCCAAGAAACCCCAATTTTCAGCATCTGAATATGTAAGTCCAAGAATGAGACCCAGGTTTGAGCTGCTGCCTCTATCCACTCTGGCCTATGAGAGACAAGATTCAGGGACAGGCAATTGTCCTGTGTCTGACAGACCCAAAGGAGAACAGAAGGAAGCAGATGGGGGAGAGTGGGGCCCAAAGGCAAAGGGATCCTCAGGTTCCCACACTGAGGCCACAAAACACCCCTACTGTGGGTGTTCAAAGGCAAGTTCTGTCACTAGCCAAAGGGCAAGGACAATTTTACTCAAATGCCCCCACCATGTCTGTTTCCCCTGTGCACCAATGGGGTACTAGTGTGCTCACTGATGAACAACCCAAGCTCAGGGCCAGGGGAAACAATAGGCACTGCATGTACTGTCCTAGTGGTACTAGTTCTGCTTTGACATCTGATGTCAAGTGTACTGCCTCACAGCAATGACTAATAAGCCCACAGCATGCATCCAGGAGGCCCATGGGAAATCACTCCCAGTACAGACACCCAGAGTCCCACCAGGCAGCCTCGCCTGTGTACTCTGCGCCAACGCCTGGGTCCAATTTCTTTCTTCTGCTTTTCCCTCAGTCCATTGAGAAAAGCTTTGCTACTCACTCCATCTTTAAACTACTCAAAAAGTCCAGGCAACACCATCACATTTTTCTGGCTTTTTTAACTCAGCTTAAAAAATAAACACAGATTTTTCTCCATTACATGTTTATTTCTAGACAAAGTTCACTGGAAATGAGAAACAATGGTGGCATCCTTCAGTGGCCTCCATGGTGGGAACGTGGTGACATTACCCAGCTCATGCGTCCTGGGCAGACCCTGATGGTTTCCCTTCATTGATAAAGCACCTGAATCCTCGTGTTCAGATGCACTTCACTTCTGCTTTGTGCCTTTCTTGTTGAAGCTGTGGCTGTTCATAGTTCATCAGACAGGTCCCTCTGCCACCCTCTCCTGACTCTGATGGTTAGATGCATTGCCTGTGCCTAAGGAGAAGCCATCTCAAATGTGAAGGAGCTATTGTTGGGCAGAAGAAAATCTGGGCAATGTTGTACACTCACTCAGAAATAGACTTGGGACCAATGATTAATGAAAACTGTTCAGAGAGCAGCTGGAATTCACTGACAGCCTTGACAATGCCCAATCTTGTTGTGTCTTAGTTGTTTAACCCATAATAAGTAGAAAGGACTCTAAGCAATCTTTTAAAATGATGGTAGTCAATCCCAAAAGTTTATATTTATTAAGAGACTCAAGCACAAAAGCTTTTAAATGGTTGATGTCTCTTCCTAATGCCTCTCTCAGTCTTTTTCAAAGACTGAGGGCAAAAGCACGCTTAACTCAGAAGGCAGGAGTAGAACATGAACTTGGGGAGATGAAGATGGCCTCTAAATCTGGGTACATTTTACAATCCCAGACATGTCAGAGTTTAACTAGCAGCATTTATGTTCCTTATAAGGTCATGAAGTAACAGTGCCTTTGTTAATCAGCAGCATTTCAGATTCTATGAAACAAGCAAATAAATTAGTCCTTCCAGAATGCAAAGCAGCTTAACTGGTTTGCAAAACAGCCAAACTTTGATATTTGATTTAATTCAGATCTCACTAGGTTTTCTCTACTTTAGCAGAAATTACCCCCAGCTGACCTACTCATCCCTAGAGTTGGGAGGATCACAGAAGCCATATAGCACCACGTTCCCTAGGGATGCTCCCCTGTGAACAAATTCAACCACGTGGAATAAGTTTAGGGAATACTGTGTCAAACTTCTCCCAGAGCCTCTCATCTTTGAATAGAAATCATGGACTGTCATGAGGTCATTTGGATTTCCTTTGCTTATTTTATCACTAATCTTAGTTCTTCTAGTTCTGATTACAGGCAAAGAGAAATGTTATTTTGAAAGCAGAAGGCCCCAACAATTATCTAATTTGGCTAAAAGACTCAAACAGTAAGTGAGAAAGCCAGGCAAACTGTCCAAGCCTTCTAGTTATAGCTCTGCTTCCAGTTCTGCGGCACAGCATGACCCTGTGTCTCACCTTTAATGAAATGTTTCAGGCCCACGCTGTACCTCTCATGTTCCCAGTACACTTCCCTGAGAACTTGCAAACTAACACGTTAGAGGAAACTATAAACAGATTCACACTGGAAATCAACAAGCACTAAATAGTGATTTTTTTTTTCCCACACTGTGATGTCTTGTGGAATTTGTCACCCTGTCGCCATCTGAGACACAGCAGCAGCTGTCCAAGTACCAAGCATCTTAGAGCAGGATGGTGTGGAGGAACATGGGGCTCCATGAGAGTCCACCCTCAGGCCCCTGGACCTGCCTTCCAGGAGCAGTGTCGGGCTGCCTTTGCAACCCCTTCATCTGTGATCATGAAAATATCCTGATTACACTGCACCACACCATAATCATTTGCATTTTTATTGTTTTCACTCAAAAGCTCCTAAGTTATTTAGATAAGCACCATTAAACACAAATTTGAGTAATTAGTTCTTTTGATGCATCCTGGTGGCAGCAGAGGAAATCAAAGCCATTTATTAACAGTACCATCAGTCCCAGGTGGGACTCAGTATAAACAGAGCTTAGCCCCAAATCAGCTGCTCATTAAGTCCTGAACAGGAATTAGGAATTGCTCTTTAGGTACAGTTCTTCATAAAGCAACCCCTGCCACTTCGATGGGCTCACTGTATCATTTACACCACCAAAATACCACAAATGACTGCTAATGGGAAATCCCAGAGGGTGGCCAAAAAACAAAATGTTCACCTTCCTCCCTCTTCAGAACTTTAAAACCAGTTCAATGCAAACCTAGAATTTTATCATCAGAAAGGAATCTCAGCCGTCAAGATCATCTATCTCAATCTTATTAGGCTGATCAGAGCTAGAAATGAAGCCAGTTAAGAGATTTCCTCTAGAGCCACGGGTGCCCAGAGCGGTCTACACTGCTCATCTCTTACTCCAGTAGCTTTTCTACCCAAGAAATATAATTGCTCCACCTAAACCAGTGTCTGGCATTTACAAAGAAAACCAGTGAATCGTTTTGTCTCATGCATGGAAAACAGGGCTCTGAGCTGAGCAGAAACTTTGGCAAGCAAGAGGGTCAAGTATTGTGACCCATTTATGAGGCTCAGTGGATTCTGCAGTCCTCAGGTCTCTAGGGCAGGCTCCTGCCTGGAACAGGGAGGAGTGAGCTGAGGAGACACTGCATGCTTTGGACAATGAGAGCTCCACTGCTTCCCAAGCTCTCTATCCTTCCAGCAGGATTTCTTTGCAGCATAAATAGCAGCCTGCATGCTGCTTTCCCCCCTGGCATACAACATATGGCAGCGCAACCCAGATTTCCAATAAAAGATTTCCCATTGCTCTCCCAATATTTTGCTAACGCACACTTCCAAAGATTAGACCACAGGAGAGCTCTCATCTGCTGCGCTCCCCTGCTGAGACCGAGGCCTCTGCAAGTTTGAAGCCATAGAAATAAATGTGCATGTGAAACCCTGCTCCTGAGTCATCGTGCAAAACACACCTGAGAGCTGGAGCAAAGCAAGCTCCTTGCTCCGTTTCCATCCATTAATCTCAGTCACCCCAGTGTCACTTCATCTGCTTCCCCAACCACATGGAGATACACAAGGAACACTAAGCTATTGTGGGGAAAATACATCAGTTTGAATTTTTTTAATCTTTGAGTTTTTTCCTAATGCCTACTTTTTCTCATTTTTAGATTTTATTGAATACCTGTGAAGAACAAAACAAATTCATTGGGTTTTTTTCTTAACAAGAGAACATGTGTGGGTGTCTCCTCCCATTCCCATCAGTGGACTTCATTTTACTGACATTCTTCCTGCTGATACATGGGCCACAAGAAGAACTGAGGTGTCATGAGTACCCGGGAAGGGAGGTTTCCCTGGGAACATGAGGCTTAGCTACATCTAACTCAGTGTTGTTCATAAGAGAAGCTGAAGACCATTAATTTCTGGAAGCCCATAATAGCAGGAGCAGAAGTAAGGCAACTACGACACACATCTATATTGGACCTGACCTTGACAAGGAGACTTAGGTGAAGTACAGACTCAGGGACACAGGGGGCATCAACTTCAAGGACAAGGAATAAGTGGGCAACAGCCTTAGCAAAAACAATGTCCAACCACGTAATCAACTAGAAGCATCAATCTGAGTGTGATGCTACAAGAAAGCCGGTTGGTAAGGCAGCAAAAGCGGTGCTTTTAACCAGAAAATCCCAGAGAGACCTTGTACTTGCCACAAGGTTCCTATTAACTCTATCCTCTGCCTTGTCTTCAGTGTTAATTGGTGCCAGAGGCAGCTCTTTCCCTCCCTCTCGCCTAGGGTTTCCCTCCAGATGCTAATAAAGTTAAGAGATTTCTGAGTTTTACAGTCTCCAAGTGGTGCTATTCTCTTCCACTGGTAATAAGGAACAAAATAAATTAACTTGGAGGATTTCTTGATGGAAACAGTTTACAATCAAACGCCCCACTGTTGACAAAATCATCATAACTGTCACTTCCTGCCTTTCTGCCAACGACATAATTAGTGTCATTACCAGTAAGTCATGGAAATATAAATGAGTGTGGATAACACAACAGAAAAATCACATAAATATGAATATTTCATAGTACATAAGCAATGCAACGAATTGTGCGTGACAGGGACTTGGCACTTGCTTTCAGTATATCATAGATCCCCCACTCAGACTGAGTGCATTATTTTCCAAAGCAGCTATAGAAAGATGTTTTTGAGTGGATATTTCTGAAGATATGTAGTAAAGGAAATGGGGAGTAAATGTTCTCTCTAGACCTGATTTGAAAATATATTACACTGTTGGCACTTTTTACTCTTACGATATGCAATTTCATTTTTGTATGTTCCTAAATAGAATGTAATTTCAAAAGAAAATATTTTTTAAAATAATGCAGTTTACAACGAAAGGCATCTTCATTTGTGTCACTTTTTCTTGTACTGACCCCAAGCTTCCTATCACCCTCACTAGAGCCACTGCCTCCTTTCCTCTTTGCCCAAGTCCAACTCAGGCCACCCCTGTCTTTGAACTCTTAAAACCAGGGCCAGGAAAGTACCCGCTTGGACACCTCTGAGGCTCTGCCAGCTGGGGCTACCATTCTCTTTGTCTGTGTTTGTTATGACTTTGGATTTGCCATCTTTTGTAACCCTCTGCTTCTCAGGGTCTTATATTGGTCTGAGAAATCATAGACCCAGGAGCTTTTGTAATTAGAAAGGGGACCAAGAAAGGGACAAATGGGGGAAAAGGAAAGGAAGGAGATGTTTCCCTTGATGGGTGTCAGCAGTATCATTATATACTGCAAAGATATACTAATAGAAATAGACATTAAAATATATAAACTTATATGATATGACTAGGTTATCAGATTGATGGGGGAAGAGAATTTTGTCTGGTTTGTACTTAGCTCTGAATAACAGCTCCCACCCCAAACAACCACATCCTAATCCCTGGAAGTGGTCCTGTTGGGTTACAGGTGGAACAAAGCACACATCATTCACTTTCCCAGGCTCAACATCCACAAAGTGAATCCTATTTACGTTCTCTATTTTTGACTCTGTTATCAGGCTCCTGGAATAGTTGTACACTGTTGTGATGAATCTTTAGAAACTGCTGGTGGTCCCTACCCACACTAGACCAAGAAAGAATCTACCCCTTCAAGGTTTGAAGTACATATTTCTGATTGTGAAACAAGGCCTGAATGCTCAAAGGTTAAAACTTCATCTTATAAGATTTAAAACAGCACAGAGTGTTAACACTGGTATTTACACTTGGGGACACTCACTACAGTTACAGTGCAGGAAACAAGTGGGTTAGGAAAGGTTGTAGCAAGCCTCGACCAGAAATTATTGGCTGTACCTCAGCAAGAGACACGTACAATGCTCCCACCTTGGACAGTGCATGGGGATTGAAGGAGATGGATGAAGTCCATTGATGGTTCTGAGATCCCATTAATAGGAATTACAGTCTTTTGATTAAAAGAGAGAAAATAAAGAATTAAAAGGAAATTTCAAATGGTGGACCCAAACAACAGAGTCATGAAAACTACCGCTAGATGCTAGCAGGAGATGGCATACTGTAAGACAGGGTATAATGTAATGAGTGCTGACTTGGAGAAGCATTCACCAAGGCAGACAAGATAAGTCACTGTAGGGCCTAATATTAAATCACTGGATGTATTAGTATGGAGATCAAGGGAGAAACAGCTAGAAAAAAGGTTGGGAATCATGAATATATGAATGCAAATGGAGTACTGGGTATGACAGCAGCCAAGATAAAGATGTAGATTTAGGACTTAGAGTTAAAACCTCTGACAAGCATCGTTTTGAAGGGAAAGGCTGGAAGAGAAATCTATGCAGGAGGCTGAGCTCATGGCCAGAGAGTAGGAAAACCAGAACGAGGTATCCTGGCAGCTAATGGATGGTTCCATGACGGTGGTGACCCAGGGTGCTGGATGCTGCTGCAAGTTGAGGGTGGTAGAACAGGCACTGGGTATTATAACATTGCAGCACTGACTACCTGAAGGGGATATTTTAGTAGAATAGTGGGGCAGGGATCAGCCTGAAAGGTAAGTGTAAGTATGCAAGGGAAGGAGCCTGAGCGACAAATGGGGCTTCAAGAAATGTCTTTCAAGAAATTTGGCCAAAGAAAGAGAAACAAAACAGAAGATGGCACAGAATTATATTTTTTGCACTTCAAGACCATGATGTTAAGTGAAATAAGCCACACTTGACCTCATGTTTCACATAGTGTTTTATATGAGAAACTCGGAGTATAAATAAATTCAAGCATGAAATAAAAGACACATAAGAGGAAGAGGGCAGATAGGTGGGAGGGCAAAAGAAAAAAGAACCAGGAGATAGAGGAAGTAGAGAGGTAGGCACAGATAAGAAACACAAAAGAAGCTCAGGGGCCAGGAATACAGCTCAGTGGCACAAGCGCTTGCCTGGCGAACACAAGGCCCTGAGCTCAACTGCAGGAGCAAAACAGTAAAAAAAAAAAAAAAAACAAAGACAAAGGAATTCAGGTGTACTATGTACCTGCAGCAACTGCCCACAGTGAATGTTATCACCATAACAATACAATTTTTTGGCCATAGAGATAGCTCATCAGTCTAAGCACCTGCCTAGGCAAGTGCAAGGACCAGGGTTCGATCCCCAATACTGCATGCTGTGCCAGGCCTGCTCAGCCAGCCAATGAAACCGGGCATGGTGAAGCATATCTATAGTCCTGGCACTGTGGAGGCTGAAACAGAAGGATCACTATGAGTCCGAGCTTCATGGCAAGATGCTATACTAAATAAGTTTAAAAAAGAAGAAAGAAAAAACTTTTAGAAGTGTTCAGTGGAAGACTGAGGATTCCAGTTCATAGGGAACAACCGTTTTCATGAGATCCCAGAAGACATGATCTGAGCTGGCACAGAGCTGGAAGCCGAGCTTGTGCTGCAGAGTCAGTACAGATCACAAAACTGGGCTTGCGCTGCTGGGGAGGCGCTCTTCACTACCACTAGGGAGGCAGGAAACTGAGGCACGATGCTTACACACGATTTTAAGTTTGACGCAAGAAAATTGAAGAAGTCACAATTTTCTGACTTATTCTTCTGTTGAATAGGAGATAAACTAATGGAATATTTAATTTTGAAAAGAAAGGCATTCTAGCACTTAAAGTACAGCTTTAATTCAATTAAATCCGAGATTCTCAAGTGGCACTGTCTCGGTATAGGTTTAAATCGACAAAACCGTAATCTGGTGGTTTAAAGTAATTCTAAAAGTGATTAGGATTTTATCTGATGCGCAGCAATAAGGAAGATGGCATTGATAATACTCAGGAAGCATCTCCACCCCCTTCTACTCTTCCACAAACGTCCCACTGAGGGCCTCTCAAGCTGGAAAAGCTGCTCCACACCCAACCTGCCCAGCTGGACATCTCTCTTCTCAATCCCTGATCTCCATTAAGAAGGAAACCGGAAGCTATTGTACTGATAATTTTCCTTCCTCCTTTATCACGGGATATTTTTCTCTGTCTTTTCTGAGTTCAAAAGACTGTGCTAATACAGGAACAAGGCTTTTAAGTATAGAATTTAACTTCGAAGACCAGAATGGAAAAGTAGGAAGAACAAACAGGCTGGAGAAGACGCTCACCTCGGCAGGCTGTGGCTCGGCCCTTCCATAAATCAGGCCAGAGCTGGCCCTCTAGAATGTGACGTCAACGCTGGACACTGGCCATCGCTGTGACCATCCTGGGAATGGAGATATTAAATGCTGAGGACAGCATCCAAGAAAGGAGAGAGGTTAAGTGGATAAAAGCATGATCAATAACTCTGAAAAACTGACCATGGCAGAGCGCTGTGGCTGATCCTAGATAAAATTTGAATTATTGATCACATATGTCATATGCACATTTTAGGTATTAAATCTCTAGGCACTAAAAAGATTCAAAGGAATGGATGGGAAGGCAGGTGTGTCATGGGAGCCTGAGGTTAAGGATGAAATAAAGAAGTCCACGATGAGCCGGGGAAACCTGACAGATGCACACAGAAAGAAAGGTTTTCATCTCCCATCTAGTTGCTGAAGGAATTATTCTCTGCACACAAACAAAAAGAACACCCACACACCCTGTTTTCATACCAAATGATGGTCCAGACAAGTTGTCTTGCAGGCAAGTACAACAGCAAAATCTTACCAGGTTTGTGCACTGTTCTTACTCACATAAATGGGCCTAGGAAAGCTTTCAGCCAGGTGTCCTGGCTCAGTGGCTAGACTATCCTGACCCTTGTCTCCCCCAGTGTGTCACAGGCATCTGACGCAGCCACATGGGTGAGGCTCCGGGTGCTGCATATCTCTTGGAACCCTCCAAAGGACTCAGTTCCAGCCAGCTTTCTCCAGGAAGCTGCTTTGGGTGGGGGAGGGGGGAGGGGGGGCATAAACACTCTCTTGTCTCCTGGCCTCTCCTGGATTTGACTAAGTGGTACACCTGTGGGAGAGCTAAGGACAGATGCTCGGTAGATTTGGGTGTTAATTCTCCAATCACTGCCTACAAGGACATGGTGGCCAGACTGTATCTCTCAAATGAAGATCAGCAAGGGATGGAAGAATGGAAGGGGATGTGTGAAATTGTAGGTAGAGGTCACACCTTTTTGTGTGTGTGTGTGTGTGTGTGTGTGTGTGTCTCCATTTTTGCAGCTACTCCATTCCCTCTCCCTTCTGGGTGAAAGCTGCTATCATTATTCCCCCCTCTTATGAAATCCAGAAGTACTGCCATTCTTGACGGTTTCTTAAAACCCAGCTCACTCACACTTTGTGAACTTCAAACTCAGCCTGGTCCCCCTTCTTTTGCATCAAACTGAATTTTAAATACTTGTCCCTGAAAGTGGCCCACCTCCCTCCCACTTGAAATCATTGACCACACTTAGTTGTGCACCCTGCTTAATTCCAACAGGACTGGAAGTTCATGCCCTCAGTTAGCCAGCAGAAAGGCCAATCGGATACTGCTAGCCACCAGGAGTCTATGACTGAGGCCCAATCACAGATTTGGGCCAATGCAATTTATTTGGTGACTGTGGAGAGACAGGTCACTGTTCCACTTTCATCATTAGAAGCAGCACATAACTCATCTTGGTTCCTTTTTGATATAATCACAGATAGTCAGACCTTTTCCGAAAACAATGATCACATACAAAAATTGCCAAATTAACCCCCAAATTGGCTATGAGATGGAGATAGCTGAATCCTCTCAGGTTAGAGCAGATTAACTGCTGGCTCTCTCAGAGAATAAGCAGCAGGGTAAGTCCTGACCCCAGTTGTATTGATTGGCTGTGTCTCCACACGTACACACACTAGAGGAATTCTAGACAAGCCATTATGTAACTATCACAGAGGGGCAGAAGTACAATGTTATCTTTAAATATTTTGTCTGGGGACTGATTAAAAACAACCAGACAGAAGAGACTCACGTAATTCGTAATTCCTAATCCTAATCTATTCAGAATTTCCCAGGTGTGCAGAGTGAGACAGCACAGGGGTCAGGGGATACCAGCATGCATGCCCAGGGGTAGTTAAGTTTACACAGTGGATTCTATCTAAATGGAAGCCACAGGGTCAAAGGTTCTAAACTAGTGGTGTGCAGATAGCATTAATGAGATCTGCTATAGCTGTGCAAACCAGGAGATGTATGTGAGTATGTGTATGTGGGTTTTTGAAATGGAAAAGATTTATAGGCCTCCTTTTCTGTCTCTCTCTCTCTCTCTCTCTCTCTCTCTCTCTCTCTCTCTCTCTCTCTCTTTCATGCACACATGCATGCATGCACACACCTTAAAGTTCTTAATCCCAAAAAAGAACTTCAGGGCTGCAAAACATCCATAAATGATCCTCTGTCATTTCTGGTTATTTTATTATCCTCAATGAGAGCACTTTATACACTCACAAATCAGTGACACCATCTTTAGCACAAAGACTTAGCAGATATCTGGCAATCAGTGAGGCACACAACCTTCAATCTGCATTTTATTTTTCCTAATTTTTAAAGGGGTCATTTGTTGATGGCCATAAAACTTTTATTAAAGATTACCTGTTCTCAGAAATAATGGTCTTGCTTTGCTTTTCACATTTCTACCTTACCTTCAATGGTTCTCTGAAACAGAAATAGAAGGTGTTTCCCTCCACATGAAGTTAGAGGATGCCTGTTAGCTGAACTGCTCAACTTTGCACAAAGATCCTAAAATAACCATTAAAGTAGTTGTTGATAGTTCTTCACAAACTCATGTTCGAAGAATAAATTTAAAAATGATTATGAGCAACTCTAAATGATCCCAATTTTCCAAATTAAATGTCCTAAGGTCTCTAACCCACTAGCTCTTGGCGTCACTGTCCACTTGCTTTAATTAAACATAGGTTCAGTTTAACTTGCATTCTAATTGAGTCCTGGGCTAATTGTGCATTCAATATTTGGAAGCACACTGTAGATAATCCTACAAAGTCCAACTTCTTCTACTTGCAGTTTGAATATAGAAACCAATATGGGAAAGCTTAGGATCTGGAATATAATGGCTGGCCATCTCCTCCTAGAAACAAGGGGGAATAAGAAAGACTCAGAGATTTTACTCAAAATCATAACCAATGTTGATAGATATACAGTCAGGGCTTGTGAGGCTTTAAAGCTTTGTATTAAGTTAAGAACTCTCTCCTTCTTCAGACATACAGGATGGACTTGAGGTGGGCCTGATTGTATATTTGGGCTTCAGGGAAAGGATAAATGTGAAAAATGCTGAGCAGCAGATGAGACTGTGTCCCTGGTCTGCCAGCCTTGACAACAGCAGGATTGTATAGGAGGGGTCTGTACCTCTGCTGCTAAATACACACACAGGGCGCTCCTCGTAGCTCTGCAGGTGGAAGTGGGATAGCAAGGCACAACCTGTGAAGTCAACCCATCCAATCAATCCCGTGCCTCATCAGTAAAACAAAACATAAAATAGGACCAGACCTAAGTGGTTCACGTGCCTTTTCTACCAATGCTCTTCACGCCCACCCATGCCTCACTCCTGCGCTCCCGAGTGTCCCTCTGCTTCCTGTCCCCAGCTGTCACTGGGCATTGGTGTTCTGCTGTTCTCGACTAGGCCTCTCATTTAATAAATCTTGGTTTATGTATCAATAAAGAAGTCCAACTTGGTGATTCCTAGCCAACGTATCTAAACATTTTTTTAAAGTATGGACTTCCTATAATATGTGCTCAGGTTTAATTTGTTGTTACTATTATTATTAATTATTACAATTATTATTGACCAGATGTAGGGTTGGTCAGGTAGATTAATTCCATAGTTTGTAGATCACCACTACAATCCTATGTGACCTGGAAGCAGAACTGTGTAGAGGGCCCTAAGTATGGACTTGGCAGTAGGTAGGCACAGGAAGCAGCTTGGTGCTGGACGAATGAGAACCTGAACAAATTCCCTGCAGCATGAACACCAGGGCCTTCTGATCTAACGTCCAAGTCACCAGACAACCCAACCCTTTGCCTGTAGGCCTGGTTTACTTTTAGATGACTTTTCAAAAGGATCACTTTCAAATATCCAAATCTTGACTGCTATAGAAGTATAAAATAAACATATTTCACTTGTTCCAAGAAGAAGTTGAAGAACAAATAGAAGTAGATCGTACGTGAAGGTGAGTTTGCCTACAGATGAAAAACTGCTCCCAAAACAAGACTTTGCCAAGCTCCTGGGCCGCTTCTTCTGTAGAAGAGAACTCGATCGCTTCTTTGTTGAGCAGGTTCATTATCATCTCTCTTTTTTTTTTTATTATCATCTCTTTAATAAGAGACTTTCTTATTGTTAGAAGTATTTTAGGATTTGCAATTATAATGTAGTCTAGTCTAAGACATCCAGAGGAGCTGATCCCTATAGAATTAGACACCCCTGAAGCATTTGTTAAACTGTTCCCAGAATTCCAATCAACAGTCAGCCTGCGATCTTTCTCCCTTTCAAGGTTTTTTCAAGTCTTTCCCAAGAAGCTTACCGTGGTGATCATAAATGTCATCTTGTACTATGCTTAATCTCAAAACCGTTTGCCTCATTAAGTTTTGCCTGTTTATTTCTCTGCTTGCTATAAGAGTGTTCATTAACCCCATATTTGCTTTGCAAATTGAGAACCATGCAGGACTGAGCTGCTAAGGCCTTTAAGTTCTCTTTGGAAGTTTTCCCAAGGAGCTGAGATTTTACACTTAAAGCCTCTGCCATTTCCAGTGGCTAGGAGACTAGACCCAAAAATTCTTTCCACTGGATTTCACTTGTACTACCAATAAATTGCTCCCATCCCATAATCCCTCATAACTCTTAGTGATTTTGTCTGACTAAAAATGACCTTTCTTGCCTTTCTCCAAGGTTAGGACCCTAAGCTAGATTAGCCTAAGAATTTACCCTTTTGTTACAAACAGCTTAACATTTCTAATTAACAAAAATTATTTTCACAGATGACTGTTTTTGGGTTAAAAAGCAGGCAGAATTACATTCAGCCCATAAAACATATATTGTCATTAGAAAAAAAATAAAGAAATCTAGTAGTAATTGATGAATTCCTGAAGATCAGTAACAATCAATATAATTAAATAATGTTTCATGTCTTTTTATAAAAGCACAAGCCTTTTTACTAAGTGTTAAAGAGGATTAAGAAAAGAAATAAAGGGCTTTCTAATATATGCATGAAAAGGAGACTATTAAGAAAACAACTGAATACAAAGCACAGAACCACAGCAACACTTCCTCCCTGAGTGTTCAGGCTCTCTTTCTGGTGGCTGGTGGGTCACCAGCTTGCTCATGGAGCCACTTCCTTCCAGAAGAAGAAGAGTGTGGAACAGTTTGATCACAGGTACATGGTATCAGGTCACAGCCTGTACCTGGAAGTCCTCACCTGAGAACATTAGTGGCTCAAAGTAATTGCTATGGTTCTCCTTATGAGATCGAAGACTAAAGGCTATACCTGGTTATGACCCTTCAGAGAATCATCAGAGTAAAGCAGAAATGATGTATAGATGACAAAGACTTAATGGTTGTGGTTAATTTATTACCATCATTAATAAAATCAGGAGGTAGGAGTATAAATTTCACTTCAGAGTATGGTACATAATTATTTCATATGGGTTTGATTGATGCTTCCTTGAAGAGTAAGACACCTCCCCAGGGTCTTCTCACAAGGCATATACTTTGTGATACGTTTATATTCCTAACATTGTGCCTCAACAAACTCAAGAGAGGGTGAAGCATCTCTTTTAATTTGACAAGTCACCCCATATAGCTCTTGTGATACCATTGAGCTAATTTAAGAAATATATATAGCACTAAACAAACCTAATTATTTCTAGCACTCATCTTTTCATACAGTAAAAAATAAATCTTTGTGATTGCTCTGGGGCCTTTGAGAATTCTCAGAGACAGTTTTAGGTGGAAAAGATATCCTGTCATGTTGTTTATTCTTTTTTCTAAATATAGCATTCAATTTTCATAAGGCAAAGTCAAAAGAGTCAGCAGAGGAGATTTTGGACTCATAGTTTTGCTCAGATCACAGCTACCTGAGAAGCAAGTATATTTTGAGCTATTTAATCAAGGTTACAACAAAATATCTAGAAATCAATATAAAAAGTAACACTCTGTCTTCCTAGTGCAAGAACAGGAGAAAATAAAATCTGAAAGGTACAATAGATGATATGAAAGGGGAAAAAACTGTTCAAAAGAAAAGAACAACTGGGATGAGGGGAAGGAGAAAAGAAAGAACAAAGAGAAAAAATACATAAATATAAACAGTATAGCTCGGGTCATTGTATCACTGATTTCTGTTGGTCTATTGAAAAGAGCAGGTAATGCTTAAATTTTGTTCTGTCTCCTTTTTAATTTTTATACCTTTTTAAAAACCAACTTTACATGCTTACATGTGGTAATCTGAACAACTAATTTGAAGTCAACAATAGAACAACCACTGTTGAATTCCTATGAATTTGCTTAGTGAAATTTTGTATCCTTTCAAATATTTTTCTCTTTCATCATTTTTTTATCCTCTTTTAAAAAGTTTAAGAAATAAAGAAAATGATCTGAAAAAAAGTAACATGCTTATAAAGAAGCTTTTTTTCATACTTGAGAAAATGTGGGGGTGTGGACTTTTTAAACAATCAAAGACACAGCAAAGTCAGCACAAAACACAGAAAATTATTCCCGTAAGCACATGTCCTCTCTAGGTAGATTTTGCACAATGTACCATCACCTTTCCTCTTGTAAAAGAAGACACTAGTCAATGAGCCAAAAGAATAGACCCATCAAATATAAACAGCTAAAATTTTGACTTAATGTATGGCTTCTTTTCAGATTTAGTTATTAACTTTGGCCACAAAGTCTGTATGGTTTTAGGAGTCTGGAAGAACTGTTCTCTTTACAAATTTATATGAAGTTCAATTTCCTTACCTTGGGAGATGTGTAAACATATTCAATTTATGTAAGTTTGCATTTATCTCTCTAAACAATCAGAACTGAGCTCTTTAATTCAAGTGACATAGCAGTCTAAGTTATCGATAGTCCCCCACACACACACAGATTGGGTATAATCACACACAATTGGAGGTCAAAGTCTTTCTCAGTTACACACAGACACACATTACACACAGAGAGAATTTACAGCTTCAAATTTAAACATCTGGGTCAATAGTAAATACAGATACACAACTCTATGATCATTGTAAAGAACTTTTCAAATGCCCAGAAATTCTTAATTGATTGGATTTTAAACTAGAGAAACAGACAAGAAAGACTAAAAGAATAAGCCCAACAGAGAACAGATCATTCTTATCTGTCTATAAACATCAACAAACCCCAAGATAGAACAAAATCTTCAATCATTGCTGCCCCCCTGGAGGTAACATCCATATCCACAAGATGCCAAAACAGAACACAAAATTGAGCAAAAGTAAGAAAGCAACACAGAGCCTCAGCAGTGCCAGAGTGTGATGGTCTCTTGGGCTTCGACTGAGAATGAAAGACACTCACGCCCGTGTGGTCCCCAGGCACCCTTGTTGAGCTGCAGTGTTCTATGAATCCTGACATCACCACTGCACTTCGAAATGGCACAGTCGTGATGCCTGTGCAAATAGAAAGCATACAGATGGGAAGATCTTTTCTCCATTAATTAATGAGGGAACTGACATTTAATTATCTACACCCAGAATATATAATTGCAATCGTGTAGTTTTGCCTGGCTTTCTCAGATCCCATAGGTGTGGAAGCAGATGGGGGTGACCTCAGTGTCTAATCCTATAGATGAAACATCCTGCCTGTCACATGCTCATTACACTTTCTGAAATAACTGCAAGCATTTGTTACTTAGATCTTGGTTGTTGTCAAAATATGCTATAAATTCAGTTGGCTAATAAGTCAGATAATCAATTAGACAATTATCAGCTATTTGTTGTATGAGAGAAAACAGATGTAGGCTGTTTGTAGCAATGGGATGGACCAACCCAGTGTCTGACTATGGAGGCCCAGAATCACATTCATAAAATGCAGGGGTCAGGATGGATGCTCTTTGAGGGCCTGTTCAACTCCATGATGAATGGTGATGCTGCCAATGACAGATCAATGGGCCAGTGCACTACACTCTGCTGGAATGCTAGAACAATTAATAAATTTCATCCCCTCTACAGGTTCACAACTTGAATGCCAATGGGACCTGGGATTCTGAGCTGCAAACAATCTTGACAGTATTCTCATATAAACTGAAGTTTGAACAACATCAATGTGTAGATAGCCCTTCTCTCCCCCAGGCAAAACTTAATTAGGACTTTTAAATAGTTGCTGAGTTGTTTGGGTAAATAGGACACTCCCTGTTGTCTCCAAATTAAAGGGCACTTACATTGAAACTTGTCTGGAATTACATTTATTTATATTATTGGTACACATTTGCAGTACATGGTGATTATGCTCATCATAATAACTGGTACAGGTACACATCTGAAGGTGGAGCTCTTAAATTTTACCCCCTTCCCATTCCCATCTGCCCCATCTCCCTGTATCTTTCCTTCTGCAAAAGATCTGTCTCACTTCTTGAGACTATAACATTAAGTGAAATAAATCAGAAACACAAGTGTAACTGTCACACAGCTTCTGTTCTATGAGCAAGCTGAAGTACAAATGAAAAGCACAATAAAAGCTGGAATAATATTTAAAAGGAACTAAGATGTTGTTACCTTATAATCAGTAGTTTGCTATGACATGCCCTGCTCAGCTAATGAACAGCTGTGAAACAATGCGCTGTTTGCTCAACCCATTCCTTGGGCTTTTCATCTTCATTTTTCTTACCAATGGCACAGTAAAAAGGAACAAAATCAGAGGTTAGTTAATTAAAAAAAAAAACTGGTAACCCTCTCATCATGTTAAACAATAAGAAAGGGGGAGGGAAAGATAGAGAAAAAAACAAATTATCAATGTCAAAAGTGAAAGAATGGTCATGTTTTTCAGGACACGAAAAATTAATGAACCAATATCATGGTGGTGGATTTGATACACTGGATGAAATGTACCAGTTCCTTGAAAAATACAAGTTATCAAAATTCATGCAAAGGAAAATAATTTGAGTGAGCGTTTGTCATTTAAAGGAATCACATCAAGAATTAATAACCTTCCAAAAGACCCAGATGAATTCGACCAAATATTTAAGAAAGAATACCAGCTGTTTATAATTCCTTGCAGAAGATCAAAGTAGAGGGAACTCTCAGCTCATTCTAGGATACCAGCATTGTTTCATGTCAAAACCAGACAAACACACTATAAGAAAGGACACCATAGACCAATATCTTTTATGAGTACATATTTAAAAGTATGCAATGAAATAATAAAATCCAGTAAAGTATAAATTATATGTCACAACCAAATGGGAAAGATTCCAGGTTCAAAGACTGTTCAAGACTTAAAAATGAATTTTTTGAAATATACCAACTTAACTAGCAAACAAAAAATCACATAATCATAAAAATTCATGCAGAAAAAGCATTTGACAAAATTCAACATACAGCTCTGATGAAGACTCTCAGCATACTAAAACTCATTTGGAATTGTCTTAACTGAATAAAATCATCTCCAAGAAAGTAGTGGGTAATATCATACATAATAATAAGCAACTACCAGCCAGGTGGCTCGGCAGACTAAAAAGCCTGAGCAGGGCCTGGATTTCGATCCCCGGAGTGCAATGCCAGCCTAACCCTAGGGCACACTGAGATGGCAATTGAGACTTGGTGTGGTGGTGCACACCTGTAATCCCAGTGGTTGGGAAGCTGAAAACAGGAGGATCACTACATGTGCAATCTGTGTAGTGAGACCCTGTAGAGCCTGTACTAAATACATTAAATAAATAAATAGACAAACAACTGGACAGATGTCGACTTTCAGCATTTCCACAAAACACCATACCAGAAGACCTAACCAATATAATAAGACATGAAAGAGAAATAAAAGATACACACATTAAAAGCTATCTTCATTCACAGTTGTTATGCTTCTCTATACAGAAAATCTTTAAAAACCAATACAAGGCTTGTGACCATGTTCCTCAGCAGCCTTGGAGTCCCCACAGTGAAACCAGGTGTGAAGTTCAGATCATGTCCTGGCCCAGGTCCAGACAGTTTCCATGCATGAGGTCTGACAAAAAAAAGTGAAACCAGGCATGGAGGTCCATGCCTGTAATTCCAGAATTTAGGAGACTGAGGTGGGAGGATCGTTGTGAGTTCAAGACTATACTGGGCTACAAGACAAGCCCAAAGTCAATTTGAGCTGCATAGTGAAGCCTTACCTCAAAAACATAAAAAATAAATAAATGAAATATGTGTTTACATTTTTAAAAATTATTGCAGTAAAAGACACAGAACACATTGTCACTGTCTGTTAAGGTCACTTTGACTCTGGGGAAGAGGCAGCAGTCACAGACTGCCAACTTTGGACAATGAGGAAAATAAAGACATGTGTCATGTTGCCATGAGACCTACCTCTCTGAAGGACGTCACTTGGCAGCAGTGTCTACCATGCTGTTGATCATGCCTTGTGAAGCACACTCACAGAAGAGGAAAATTCTAGAACTGTTTTACAAAGTGGCAAGAAAAATTGGGCCAATGTGTTCAAAGTAAATGGAAATATTTTGAGGTACATTCATGGCAATGTATCTTTAATTGTAATTTTTACAATTTAGCCATTTGCTTTGCATTTTAATTACACCTCTTCTGGAGTTCATTTTAAATCAGCTTCTTATGGAGCTCTATGGGCAGCTTTGAGAAACCCAAAATCTGACAAATCCTCCATCCCAGGGCTCCTGAGAAGAGGTGCTGTGGAGCCCTCTTTGTAGACTGACATTTGGGCTGGCTTCTGTGGATCCTCATCACCCATCTTTGTTTTCCTGAAAGCCCTTGACAAGATACAAGCATCCAACAAATAGTTTTCTTCTCTTCATCTGGAGATGGGAAATCCAGTCCTCCAGTCTGATACCAATAATAAAAAACAGTGCCCCCATCTGTACTTGTTATTACATGGTAGGGCTGAAGTTACATATGTGGGCTTTTCAGTCCTACTCAGAACTCTTCACACTTTCCTCTTTCCATGCAAAGCCCGAAGGGCACAGGGAGGACATCAAATGCAGCATGTTCTCTCAAAGGGGATTTCTGTACATAAAGACACATGACAGAACATTGTAGTCCTTGTATCTTTCAGGTGATTCAAAGGACACATTCTTAGATTACAAAAGTTACTAAAACCTGGTTGATATCAGCAGCTTCCAGAAAATAAAATGATCGTGATTTACAGAAATACAAGCTAAGCGATACCACCAATAATGGAGGCAATGTTTCCCAAATATATCTAGGGTAACACGTGTCTGAGCATACAGGCTTGTCTCTAGGTATGTAGATCTTGTAAGCTGATCTGGAACATTAGTTTTTCCTCAGCAGGTTTCCTTGTGAAAATTTGCAAGGATCTGAGGTTTTATCCTTTACTCCCATTTCTAAAATGATAATACAAAAGCTGCTAACAAACCTAAGCATGACACCTACTAGTTAGAATTCAAAAGGAAAGAGTGACAAAATTCATACCACTTGAGAAGTTTCTTCCAAAACTAGCCTCTGCCCATGGAGAATGATTTGCAATTTGTAAGACTTCTTTGTCTCTAAGCTTACTCCAGACACAATTCCTCCAGGAAGAAAACCTTTGCCTAAATTGGAAACAGAAAGAATTCTCTGCAGAAAATTCCTAACACCAAGACAGAAAAAACATGTCCCTTTGCCATTTCTCAATGGCATTCTTTTCTGCAAATACACATCAACACAACAAAAGATGACACTCCAAACTCTTTATACATGGCCTCCTCAGAGGAAACGAAGTATGAATTTGTGAAAATACAAGGTAACCACAGAAATACAAGTATAAGGCAATGCTTGGCTTTATAAAAAAATATAACATCTATATCAAAGCTTTGTTCAGACTTAACCTTTAGGGAATTAACTTTGAGGTAGTTAAATATCTATGAAAGAGGTAAAGTCAAGAAAATTAACACAAAAGGAATGGTATTAGGAATATTCTGCATGAAAATGAACACCCTGTATTTGACTCCATGAATTAGAATGAAACCAAAACAAGGGAAGCTAGAGCCTGGAAATCGACCAGACGTTCAACACTGACAATGTGCTCTGCCAAAGGGCACCATAGGAAGAAAAGTGCAACCAAGAACTGGGAGAATGAAGCAAGGAAGCTATGAGCCTGGGATGGCAAACCGGCCACCAACAAAGAGCTGAAGAAATCAAAACCCCTGTGGTGGATCAAGCACGGGACTGTAACAGAGAAAAGGAAGTAGAAATAAACATAAAACAAGCCACTTTCAGTGAATTGCTCATCATCTACAGGGATGTTGTTTAGCTAGTAAAAGAATAAAGAAAATAAAAGTAAATGTGTATAGAAACTCAAGAGGGAAAAATATCACAAGAGTCTAATCACTTCATCATTTAGAGATGACAAAACAGAAGATACACGAGATTGAAGGGAAAATTGAAATGACTTCTGAAGCTTTTATGTGCCCTGGATTTCCCCAGCATTGGCCTTTAAAAATAAAGATGACAGAAAGAGTGATTTCGACTCCAAAGGAGACAAATTTATGTTTTGGAAAATCAAATCAAAACTCACAGTTATTTTTCCTGAACTCCAGGAAGGATTGTATTACTTCTGCATCTGAAATTTTCATAAAATTGTCTCACTGTGGTGCCCCCTTTTCAACCATCCTACATGACTCAGGGTCTTAGAAAGCACACTGACAACACATAGCTCTGCAGACCACCCTTGAGAACCAGTATCAGCAAGATTAAAATTCCTTACTACGATTAGGATCATTAAGATACAGAGAGTCTCTGGCTAGCATTGTTGAATCGCTCCCAATGTGTCATTAAAATGCCTCTAAAGAAAACCTGTGTAGACCAAAACTCATGCTTCTAACAAACTAAGGCTCATTACCACCCACATGTAGTTCAACCTAGGAGAAATTTCTGCTAAAATGAAGGAAATTTAAGAAAAATTAGAACCTGTGTGTCTCCTATACATACAAGAGGTGTTCAGAAAATCTGGTGAATATGTACTTTTAAAAAAACAACTTACTTTCATAAAAGGCACTGCAAAAACGCTGAGTGTTCAAAGCAAAGGGGAGTATTTTGAGCATCTTGAAGCACTATAATGACAGTCTTTTACTGTAATAATGTTTCACTTAAACATTGACTGTGTTTTAGTTATATAAGCCTAGATGCAGACATCACCACCCCCAAAGAAGATAGAAAACACCAGCTTGTTCTTGCTCTTTCTGTCCCATATTGGAGAAGCATTTTGTGTGGTAAACACTCCCTTCAAATACATCTGATAGAAGCACACAGCGCAAAATCCATCAGCCCCTGCTCCATAAGCCACACTTAGAGAAAAAGTCAAATAGTTCAATCATGATTTATGCCTAAAGTTGCTTAGGGTATCTTCTGAAAATCAAATGAAGACCCAGCAACCACATGAGTGGACATCTCAGAGGAAGGCAGAGTTGGTTGTGGCCTAGTCATCAGATTGCTTAGAAAACTGTACCTGGGGATACTCTAATAGTATGGGCATAAGTGCATAATATATTATCAGGTGATGAAAAGTACAATAAAAATGCATGTAGAGTATGACTGAGCTGTATTAAATCATATATGTGCACAAACCTACCCACTTAGAAAGAGACTAAAAGTCAAGCAAATAAATAGAGGATTCCTGGAGGCAGAATATGGCACCACTAACTTTTCTTTACAATAAACTTATGTCCTTTTCATACTCATAAAAATAGCCTAACTACTATTATTTAAATAAAAGATAAAATGCTCATTATGAGGCTGAGAACAACATTGAGCGCTGACCATAACTATTATTTATTTATTAACAAAGACGAGTACAGCATTCTTTTCTGAATCTCAGATTATGATATACCCACCTGGGACAGGATGGGATTAAATAAAATAAATTAGTTAAAATAATAGAGTTTAAGTGCCAAATGGAACTTTACCACAAGGCAATGAGTAAGTGAATAAATCTGAATATATAACATTACATTTGTCACTGACCTGTCATAAATATTATATAGCCATTAGAAAGAAAAAATAAAAATATGTCCTTTGGGACAACACAGATGAGCCAAGAAGGCGGTACTTCAAGAGGGATAAGCCAGGAACAGAGGCATTCTCACCCATACATGGAAGTGAACAAGTTGGTCTAACATCATCTAAGCACCAGGAGCTGTGGAGGGCAGGAGAGAGGTTGGATAGTGGGCACTAAAATACAGCACCAGAAGGGGGTTACATTCTAGTGTTCGACAGCATGGTGAGTGAACATACTGTCAAAGGATTTATCATATACTTCTAATTTTCTTGAAGAAAAGATCACAAATGTTCCCAACCAAAATGTTCCACCTGGGCAATTTAATGAGATTCTATCTTGAAATTTAAAACAAGAATCAATCCATCAATAAATACTAAATAAATAAAACTCAAAAACCCATTCCGGATGTGCACTCCAATTACTGTGTTTCTGCAGATGTGGGAACGTCATCTGCATGCAGCTGACCAGCAGCACCTCCCCCACAGAGGGTGTTCTCCAAACCCAGAGAAGGGCCCGCCTCCTGAGGGCTTCCCAATGGCCAGGAAAGTGCTGACCAGCTCCTCCATCCTGGTGGCAGGACCCCAGCAGCAAGACACCCAGAAATGAAAATAATGGAAGACCTAATACAAGAATAAACGATCCAGCACCTAATTCTCTAGCAGATTCTCACATCAGTGCCCCTGAAATAAATTTAGAGCATACCATTAAAACTGTGTTTTCACATCCCACAAGGTCATACACTAGATTACCCGGAGAAGAAAGCATCAATGTGTCAAATGCACATATAGGTGGCCTACAGCAAAAAGAAATGGCTTTTCACTTCATTCCATTAATATTTTATCTGAATTGCATTTCTTCTTGTCTGTGACCATATTGTGCTGAGTTATTCATAACCAGGATGCTACTACTTGGCCTTTTCAAATTTATTCATCCTTGCTTCCAAATAAAATAGTTAAATTGCATGCAGCAAAAGAGCAAAAGAGCTAAAGATTTTGTAGAACATTTTCTACAAGTAAATCATCAGCACCCATCCAGAAAAGCAACATAATGGAAAATTCAAATTTTGTCAGCAAAAACTTCAGCAAATGTAGATAATCCTGAATACGTAGGTTTAATATTTTCAGCACAGGAAGATGTTAAATAAATGTTTACAAATGTTTACTTCAGATTCGAAGTCAGTTACTGTGTGAGGCCAAAACATGCAGCAAAGAGGAATCTCAAATAGTTTTTAAAATGTGAAGCTGAAAGAGGATCAAGACGGAAACAGACTTGGAAAACAAAACAGGAATGCCCAGGGGAGGTGACAAGCAGAATGATAGGGAAGAGACTCATGCTGATGAAGGGGAGGCTTTCCCGTGAGCACTCCTCCTGGGGTTCTAACCCCTGAAGTCACAGCGACCACATCAACCTCCAGCCTGCCTCACTGAGTGGAGACCGGACCACCAGCAGGTAACTGCACATAGAGTCAGGATTGTGTTCAGAGTGTGGCTTTGCACCATGGGAGTGGATGCTCTTCCCTGGTCCAGCATGGGCTTCCATTCTCCAGCCAGTCCTGTGTCCTGCAGGATGACCCAGATCACTGGTCCCTCTGTCTGTCTGTTAATCCCAAGCAATCACCAGCAAAGTGGCCACATAGCTGGGATATAATACAAGAGACTGGCAGAGGTACATGTGTATGGAGATGGAGGGAGTTAGCAGATCACTGGAGTGGGAGGAAGACAGGAAAAGGTGGCAGCCAGGTGCACACAGGTGCTCTTCCCGGCTGCCCTCCTACACTGAAATCTCTTCCTCTCATTGGTCAATCCTGACTCTATGTGAAGTTACCTGCAGGGTGTTGGGTCTCCACTCAGTGAGGCTTGCCTAACCTCAGGTCCAGTCCCAGGCTCACCCTGCTTTCTTCTACACACTAAGATCAAACTATTCAGTGCATATTTAAATTTTAAAAATGTATTACACTAAGACACATTACCACAGGTCTCCTCCAGATACTCCCCCTCTCTTTCAAGCACAGTTGTCCCATTACTCTTGTCCTTTGCTGAAGCAGAGATTCCACCCCCCACCACATTGAAGGGGCCCTCGTCACTCTACCCCCCTACTTCTATGGGACAAAATCCAGATGTCATTTCCAAGTGCAGATGCCTGAGATGGCCTGGCCTGCGCCATCTCTGCCACAGCTCTTTCCTCCCTCTGCAAGTTTCATTGCAGCCACTGTCTGCTTCCCTAACTTCAGGTCTAGCACACTAACACCACTAGGCTAGGAAATACTCATGTCCTCAATACACTCAACTTCTTCCACAGCTTTAAAAACCAGCTGTGTCAGCCAGGACTCTGAAGGGGAACCAGCATGCACGCACTAACATGGCTGCCCTCTGCAGCCTTACCCAAGTCAGAAGCACAAAGACCAAACACTGTGACTTCCCTTGGAAGAAGGAAATCTGCCTTAAGACTGCAGCATCCCTTGCACCTGAGCTGCCGGCCCACCAGCTTGCTCAGCATTCGCAACCTGCCAGCTTCCATACTTGCATGCTTAGCCAATTCTTGCAGCAAGTCTCTTCATGCACAATAACTGCTGGGGATGGATATATCCACTATAGCCTAGTGAGTTGGCATGGAAATCTAACCCTCCACAGACCATGGTCCCCCGATAAGTTGAGTCCAAACCACTTTGAAGATTTTTTGTAGCCACCCATCATCTCTGCTCAGTTCGAGTTAAGCTCGAGGCAGACTTCCCCTTCTCTGTTGGTGGCAGCTCTTTTTTTTCCTGTTCCCTTGTCTTTCAGTTTTGAAATTATCTTTCACATTGGCTCACACCCCACAACCGAATCCTGTTGGCTCTGCTTTGCTTGCTTTGTTCCCAAAACTGCCACCTCTCACCACTCAGCGCCATTGCCAGAGACTGCTTCCGGTCTTGTGCACCAAGATCTGACCTCCACCCGGCAGCTGGTTGCTGTCCTAATAGAGCAGGAAACGAGTTGTCCCTGTGCACTGGAGCACAGATTGCCTTCAGCTGCTCTCAGGACAAAAGCTGAGAGCACGCTGCCTGGGATGCCTTGACCATCTCCCTTGATGGCTCATCCCCCTTCTCTTCTGAGCACTGCTCTAACCACGCAGACCCCTGAAACACAGAAGATGTCCTCTGCTTCTCCTACTGACCTGGTCACCCAAGTGACCTTTTTCAACAAGCCTTCACTGATCAGTATTCCCTTTCCCATCCTGCACTGCCCTGGGCTACTGTCTGTAGCCTCCATTCTGGGCACCTGCTGCCTCTTGACTCAGTACATTATGACCAGGATAACCCCTCTGATGGTGCAGATCGATGTCCTCCTGGTTTACATTGATATTTCCCAGACACGCAAGGTAGAAACTGGCACTTATGTGCAGAATGAACAAGCTGCTCTGTGAAGGTGCCTTCTAGATGTGCTTATTCCTTTTTCTTCACTTCCTTTCTTTTGTGCCCCATGAGGGAAACTCTTACTCCTCTTACTCTGAGGCTGACAGCAGTCAGTGGGCCTTGGAAAGTCCTGGAAATTGTTCTTGGACTCTCTCACTAGTGAAGGTGCATGTAGATACAAGGAACCTGGTTCCTGCTAGTTTGGGATCAGGTGGGCCTCTTCTGCCATGGTTTCATGGGTTTGGCTTTGCAGGTTTCTGGAAGGTTTTGGAAGAACATCTCTAGGTTTAAGCCCACAGCATTGTCTCCCCTGGCCCCTCTAGCCCTGCCCCTCATCTTCCAAGCCAGACTCACTGGCCCAGGGTGAGCACCTGGTGGGGAGGAAGAGAAGACCCAGCTTCACTGTAAGCCCCAACCCTGCCCAGATAGTGCTCAGTGCCTGAGCCTCAGAGTACAAGGAGGTCAGATGCTCTGGACCATGCAGAATAAAATCCAGGGAGCGTGGCCTCCTCCTGCAGAAGAGCACGCTATCCAGGAACTAAAATTTATGCATACAAGACTGCAAGCCTCCCTCATCTGTGACTTCAAAACTATTTTAAAGGTGATAAGCTTCCCCTTTTCTTCCTAATGTTGGAGCTAAATACTGCATTAAGAAGTGAAAAGACTCCTTATTTTTTTCAAAGTCCTTTGGAGAAAGGAGTGATTCTTATCTAGAAATCAGCAGGGCAAATGGGCTAACATTTTCCAAGCTGCAATCAGAACCAGGAAATGGCCTCAGAATGAGTAAAAAAGGGAGGACAGAGACCCTTGTGCCTGAGGAAGGTCAGAGTCCTGGTTCTCGTGTGGGTGTCACTGGAGCTGACAGATGTTTGCAGCTGTAGAGGAGGCCTGCCTCCTGCCCTCCTGAAGACTCTGCAGCCCCATTGCCTTCTCCTTGTCCTACTCCACTGGCTTTTAGATACTTCATTAACTTTGAAATCCAGACATTTAACCGCTTGCAATGCTAACTCCACATTGGAAGGATCCGCACGGCATGGCACTGCCTCTCCTCCTATGCTTAAATCATCTTTCTTGGGCACCAGGGAAGAGACTCAGGGTTTTCACTTCAACTTCTGGGTTATTTAGAAAGGCAGTAATCTCAACAGGACACAGGTGCTTGTGCTATCAGCCTCTGCTCAGCTTAGCTGGTACAACTGCCTGGCCTGTTCGAGATGGCCCAGCCAGAGTCTTCCTGGGCCAGGCACCCTCACAGGCTAGCCCTTTGTACTTGGCAGTAGATCCAAGGTTCTGTAGCATGCAAGGTTCTCCAGACCTTGCAAGAAATTCTTCCTTGGGGCTAGCCTGGCTGTGTGACCCCACATCCTTGATCAGTCCCATTTCCTCCAGAGCAAAAAAAAAAAAAAAACAATTTGGGCCTTTTGAATAAAGTGAGATTATTTCAATATTAACAGCAAAATATGCTATGGTATCATATCAGAAAGACCAAAATATTGTTTAAAATATACAGTACCATGACAAGCCTGAGCTCACAAGCTGGTATTTTTGAAGCATGCATGCCTTGTCAGTAAATGCATGAAGGTGAGTCATTCAGAATGAGTTCTTCACTCTCAAGAGCAGTGTCACCCCATGGCTACAAGGCCACCTCCAGAGGCATACTGCCTGTGACCCGTGTCCAGCCACAACGCTTATTAATTCTGAGCCTGATCCTTGCTGTGTAAAGGTGTAAGAGTGCTCATGGAGTTAGGATACTGTATAGTTCAGCTATGTCAATAAAAGAGCATGGGATTTCAATGAATATTTTGTGCCAAGGAAGTGTTGGCTATGACCACAAGCACTTTATTTTCTATAAATGAACTTAACTTTGGCTGTCTATCCAACCTAGTAAATGAAATTCTAGTCATTAGGGATTGCTCAGGGAGAGAAGAGGCCCCCAGTGACACAGGCTAGCACCAGCCCCAGGTCTGCCCCCACAAGACCCACTGGGATCCCCTAGGCTCCCATGGCTCCAGGTCTGGCCACAGCTCCTGAGCTGCCAAAGGTCCTTGTGGCAGCACCCACCTCTGGGGCACCTTGGCATGTTGGCATCCTTACACCAGCATGAGGTCTACAGTACCTAGCAAGGAGGTAGCAGGCACTGAAGGCAAGTGAAAAAGGAAGAAGCATGAACTGACAGAAAAGGTTCAGGCCTTGCTTCTAAGTACCATAAAGTGTCACTGTGAAATGTGATCTACCATACCTTGGAGGCTGTGGCCAAGTGCTCTCTGATGAAAAGGCAGGCTGGTGAAAGCATAGCACTGTGTCCTTGCCAATCTTATTCACCAGATCTGGCATCATGCAACTTTTGGCTCTTCCCCAGAGTCAAAATGACCATGGAAGGTAAATACTTTGAATCAACTGAAGACATCAGTGCAAGTGCAACAGGTCAGCCCTTCATGAATCATCTGGCTTTGGGCAATTTGGCTTTTCCGGGCTAGAGGCAGCACTGGCCCAAGTCTTGCCTTTTCCCTGTCTTCACAGGGCTTCCCCCCGTGTGTCTTCACATAAGGACACCAGTCACAGGGTAAGAGGGCCCATCTCCTTCACCATGATCTCATTCTAACTTAACTTTTGACATCAGCAATAACTCCATTTCTAAACAAGATCCTAAAACTTTAATATGACATATATATATATGACATATTAAAGTTTTAGGATCTTTTTTGGTGAGACAAAAATTTAACCCAGAATAGACTGTCATGCGAAAATTTGAAAGGATCTATTTTTCAAACAAAGCAATATAAAAGTAAGTTCATCTCTTCCTGAAGACACAGATATATGTAACCTGAACAAGGTTCGCCACTCGTTCACCCCATACGCCACTCCCACCATGGCCACCTCCCTCCCAAAGCCTCCTATCACTCCCATCATCCACCAACTGGCAAGATCTCTATTTGATGTGTGGGCCTTTTCAGGTGCCTCTGTTTGCCCTTTTACTTCTACGCACACCTATGCTGTGTAGAAGTCATCTTCAGATGAGGTCCTGGCTTATGAAAACAGAACCCACTGCTTTGTGTGCATTTTTTGAATCTTATTTTTCTCATGCAACTGGGAGAAGTCCTGCCCAAACATCATGTGAGGTTCTAAAGCTTTATTTTTAATATCTTATACGCTCTGAAGTATGGGAATAGGTTAATATTAACTGCGATCAACTTAAGGGCTATAAGAGAGGGTCTCTCTTCTATTATGTTTGTTTACAAGCTGAAGCTAGAACAGGTCCTTAAATGGGATAGCTGTTCAATAAACACAAACACTTTGACACTGAAGTTGAAGCATTTTTTTCAGAAGTCTCAACTCTGACTCTAGTTGCATTGCTGCTATTTATTCACTCTTATTCCTGCTTGAGAAGGACACTGCACCCTGAGACCAGCAGCCAGCACCAGAAGTACCCGGGACTTGAAAATGGGCTCCACTGGAAGAACACAGGTGTCTGACCAATCCCTCTATTCTGAAGGACCAGGTCACTTGGCTAACAACAGACACATGGTAGGACACAGACTGGGATGCACCCAATGGACAGGCAAGACTAGGGAGATGGCAAAGTCTGAAGTACAAGCCAACAGATGATAAGCTAGGTGAACCAGTTCTGGGACCAGGGCTAAAGACACACAGAAGAGAACTGGTCCCCTTTTTTCCATACCTATAATTTTCATTTTAAGCTGTTTTATCTTATTTACTTACTTTCACTTTTCCTTTTTCTCTTTTCTTTCCTCACCATTTTTTCTTTTTCCTTATTCTTGTTATAGCCCCATGCCCCAAACTCAGAGTCTCAGTTTAGATAATCCATCAAATTCTTCTACATTCTTTCTGCTCTATTCTCTTCTCCTATTATGAAAACTTTGTGTGAGCATCTTTCTTCCTCTAATTTGCTTCTATTTCTTTCCATTCATCTTTATCTTACACACCATCTTCGTAAATTTCTCCACTTTTGAATAAATTCACTCAACCAAGGTGAAACACTAAGCATAAAAACTCATAACTTTTGTGCATTTCTGTTATATAGCTATTGACTATGCTCCAGTGGTCTGAAGGGATAAAAATCAACAGGACAGTTCATGTTCCCAAATTTTGCTTGATGCTATCATTATTATTAATAATCACACTTCAGCTAGGATGATATATCTGTTGTAATCAGTTGTTCTCCCTTCTAAAAAATACTGGGAGGTTCTGGGGTAATACTCTCACCACAGTCCTACACTAAAAGACTGGGTACTGAGCCAAACAGCTACCATTTCACTCTAATTTAATTGAGGGCTGTGGAGCTAGCTCAGCAAGATAAGCACTTGCTTGACAACTGCAAGGGCCTGAGTTCAATCCCCAGTTCCACAAAATAATAATAATAATAAATTAATTAATTAATTAATTGAGAAGGTAGAATGTTGAAGCACACAGAAACCAAGAATCTCCTACACAGAGAAAATATCCCCGAGGAACAGATTTTTCTTACAGAGGCTTTGATTCTACTGATATAGTTACCTACTAATAAAACTCGCAGGAACAATCAGACAAAACAAAATAAAAATTTTACTGAAATAGAAAAATGACAAGACAAAGGAGCAAAATGCAACCTCAGGCCTTCTTCTGACCCAGGACAACTCCAGGAGATATCAACAACGAAGAAAGTGGAAGTCATAAAACTGAAACTTCTGAAATGATAGCAATTGAAGTGAAGAAAGAATTCTACACATCTATAAAGGAAATCAGGTAAGAAATAATATCAGACCCCGCCCCCAAGACCTCCGAGCCAGCTAAACATTCTGTGATTCTATAGGCAATCCATCACAACCTGTCCCACAGTGCAACTCCCCGGAGCCCCTGCCCCCCAAGCTCGCCGAGCAAGAGAGAAGTATTGTGACTCTTCCGGCACACAATCCACTCGTGCCTGGCCAGGTGAGTGTGTGGGAGAGTTTCTGTGCTCTGCAGTCCTCCCAGCCCTCTGTGGGCCAGGGACACAACAGAAGAGAACGACAGGCTCGCAGTTCTACCAGAAGACCTGCAGCAAAAAAAGAACTGAACACAACAGCTAGATACAGGCCAGGCATAACTGGATAATCTAAAAGTTAATAAACTGGCACCCAAATCTCATTATGTGCTAAGGTCTGCACCAAAACTCTACACCAAAGATCAGAGATCAGTGCTATACAAAATGACAAAGTTAAGGAGCAAAAGGCAATCTCAGGCCTCGAGCCCACGAGTAAGTGCAGAGGGCACTAGCTCACCTGAAATGAATGAATTAACAGAGGGGGAAGCAAAGAAACAGCAGAAAGGTATAGAGCAACATAGACCAGAATTCTTGAAATAAAAGAGAAAATTTTAATACATAGCATCTGAAGTAATGAATCAAACACAGAAACACATGGGGGAAACCAGTGCCCACTCAGAACAAGTGCAGAGAACACTATTTCAGCAGAAACATATGAATTAACAGCGTCACAAGCAAAGAAACAACAGCAGAAAGGTAAAGAGGAACTAAGAGCAAAAATAATTTCTGAAATAAAAAAAGAAATATTTGAAATTCTAGCATCTGAAGTAGAAGATCAATTCTGGAAATATATAAAGGAAGCCCAATTTGAAAAAACTCTGTAGTAAAATAATTAATAGCTACCTCTAAAGAAGATATTGATAAAATAATTTCAGGAGATCAGAAATATGACAGATTCCTGGAACGAGAAATATAGGAAAGAAATAGATCACATGAAACAGAGTCAAAAAGATATAGAAGAACATAAAATCTCAATCACAAATCTACAAAACTGTTTGAGTGAAAGTGAAGACAGAGTTTCAGATCTTGAGGACACTGGTGTGGCTAGTAAAAAGATGAGAAAGGATCTCTTAAAAACAACGAGAATGCAGGAAAAAATAATCCACCCCTGAATGATGACGCCGGGGTGAACAATGTGAGATTAAATGGCATCACTGAGAATGAAGGAGTCAATGCAAATGATGTAAGAAGAATATGGGCAGAAGTAATAGCAGAAACCTTCCCAAATATGAGGAAACAATCCAACATTCAGGTCACCAAAGCATACAGAACACCAAATAACTTCAACCCAAGTAAAAACACACCAAGACATATATAATAGTCAAATTCCCAGAAAGCCACAGAAGAATAATATATTGAAAGTTCCTAGAGAAAAGAAGCAGATAACATTCAAAGGAAAACCCATCAGAAGTGCAGCCAACTTCTCTTCACAAACCATGAAGGTAAGGAGAGCATGGAGCAGAGTTCTTCAAGTCCTGTATGAAAACAAATTCCAGTCCAGACCACTATACCCTGCAAAACTCTCTTTCAAGTATGATGGAGACGTGAGATACATCCATGACAAAGAATAACTGAAGAATTTCATGATGACAAAGCCATCACTGCACAGCCTACTGAAAGATGTTCGAGAGAGGGACCACAATGAGGAGAATTCCATGAAGGGAATGGAAGGAACCCCCTAAACAGGGCGAAAAATTAAACACAGAACAAAAAGGAGGAAACAGCAGCAGGTAAATAATATGACAATTATAAGTCAACACATTTCAATTATAACCATCAATGTAAAGGGACTCAATTCACCAAATAAGAGAAATAGACTGGCTCAGTGGATTGGAAAACAAAACCCAACAATATGCTGTATACAAGAAACACACTCAACTGAAAAAGACAAACATAGGCTTAAAGTCAAAGGATGGAAAACACTACTACATGCCCCAGCACCTAAGAAAAAAGCAGGAGTAGTAATTCTGTTCTCAGACAGTCTCAACTTCAAACCAAGAAGGATTAAACGAAGTAAAGAAGACCACTACATATTGGTTATGGTAAAAATTCTAGAGGAAGAGGTAACACTCATAAACATCTATGCACCAAACACAGAAGCACCGAGTTATATAAGACAAATCTTAATGGACATAAAAAATCTAATATCCAAGACCACAATCATCACAGGAGACCTTAACACCCCCTTATCTCCAAAAGATTGCTAAACCAGACAAAAAATTAGCAAAGAAGTAACAGAACTGAACCAGAGCTTGCAACAAATGGACCTGGTGGACATATACAGTGTGATCCACCCAAACACAGCTAAATACACATTTTTTCAGCTGCACACTGGTCATTTTCTAAAATAGCCCACATGCTAGACCATAGGTCATGTTTAAGTATATACAAGAAAACAGAAATTATCCCTTGCATATTATCCAACCACAGTGCAATGAAACTGGAAGCAAATGACAAAGGAAATGAGAAAAACCTGCTACACACATGGAAATTAAACAACTCCATTCTCATCAGTCAATGGGTCACAAACAAAATGAAACAAGAAATTCAACAATATCTACAATTCAATTAAATTTCAACCACAATTGATTGGAATTTATGGGATGTGAAGAAAGCTGTTCTCAGAGGGAAAGTCATAGCTATGAACACACATATTGGGAAAACAGAATGTGAACAAATAAACACCCTAACATTGCACCTCCGATATCTACAAAATGAAAAGCAAACCAAACCCAGAGACCAAAGATGGGAAGAAATCATAAAGATTAGAACGAAAATTAATTCAATTGTGATGAAGAAAACAGTTCAAAGAATCCACAAATCAAAAAGCTGATTCTTTGAAAGAGAAAACAAAATTGATAAGCCCCTTGTGACCCTCATCAAGAAGAGAAAAGAAAAAAATCAAATACAAACAATAAGGAATGAAAAGGGTGAAATCACCACAGACCCAGCAGAAATTCAGAAGATCAACAATAGCTACTTGGAGAATCTTCATGCTCACAGAATAGAAGACAAAAGAAATGGACAGATTCCTCGAAATGTACAAATCACCAAAACTGAATCAATGAGATAGAACAACTGTCAATAAGCTAGTAACAGCCAACTAGATACGAAACGTAATAAAAAGCCTGCTGACAAAGGAAAATCTAGGTCCTGATGGATTCACAGCTGAATTCAAAAAGAAATTTATAGAAGATAAAATCCCCACACTCCTCAAACTCTTCAATGAAATTGGAATGGAAGCAGTCCTCCCAAAATCATTTCTTGAGGCAAATGTTATACTGATCCCAAAACCAGGGAAAGACACAACTATAAACGAGAACTCCAGGACAATCTCCTTCATGAACACAGATACAAAAATCCTCAATAAAATCCTAGCAAATAGACCACAACAAGTCATCAAAAAGATCATACACCATGACCAGGTAGGATTCATTGCAGGGATGCAAAGATAGTATCTTTTGAATATATATAATATTCAAAAGTCTATAAACATAATACACTATATTAATAGATTCAAATCTCAAAACCACATGATCATCTCAATTGATGGAGAAAAAAAGCTTTGACAATGTCTGACACTCATTCATGTTCAAAGTCCTAAACAAAATTGGAATATAAGGCAGCTACCTCAATTTCATAAAAGCCATTTATGACAACCCAATGGCTAATATAATTCTAAAGGGGGAAAAACTGAAATCTTTACTCCAAGGTCTGTTACAAGACAAGAATGTCATCTATCACCCCCCATTCAATATAGTTTTAGAAATATTAGCAATAGCCATTAGACAAGAGGGAGAAACATAAGGAATAAGAATAGGTAAGGAAGAAGTTAAATTATGGCTATGTGCAGATCACATGATACTTTACTTAGAATACCCAAAAAACTCCACGAAGAAGATCCTTGAATTGATACACAAGTTCAGTAGCATAGCAGGATACAATGTCAATACTCAAAAGTCAATAGTATTTTTCTACACAGATAACAAGCACACTGAGAGAGAAACTACAGAAACAATAACTTTTTAATAGCACCTTATAATTCGCTTAACCAAGGAAGTCAATGATCTTTTCACGGAAAATTACAGTACCGTTAGAAAAGAGACCATAGAGGATTTCAGAAAATGGAAATATATTCCATGCTCCTGGATAGGAAGAACCAACATCGTGAAGATTGCCATACTCCCAAAATTGTTGTACAGATTTAATGCAATTCCTATCAAACTGCCACCAACATAACTCCCAGATGTAGAGAAATCGTTTCTCAAATTTATTTGGAACCACAAACGACCTAGAATAGCAAAGGCAATCTTGGCCAATAAACACAAGGCAGGAGGCATCACAATTCCTGACTTGAAATTATACTACAAAGCCACTGTGATAAAATCAACATGGTATTGGCAACAAAATAGACCTGAGGATCAATGGATTAGATTAGAAGGTGCAGAGGCCTCTATGAACATGCTTAGTCACCTAATCTTTGACAAAGATGCCAAAAAAGTTTACTGAAAGAAAGATAGCCAGTTTAATAAATGGTTCTGGAAAACCTGGCTTTCTACATGTCGAAAACTAAAACTTGACCCATCTCTATCATCATTCAGTAAGCTAAAGTCAAAAATGTATTAAAGATCTAAACATTAAAACAGAAACACTCAATCTGCTGGAATGGAAAGTAGAAGGAACTCTTAAAGACATAGGGGTAGGCAAAAGTTCATGAACAAACATTTATTCACTTGGGAAACACGTGAAAGAGTTAACAACTGTGATCAACTGTTCTTGAGATGTTTTTGCATGTCAAAAGAAATTGTCAACAAAGTGAAAAGACAACCCACGCATTTCAAAAAAATCTTAACTAATAAGCACTCAGACAAAGATCTGTTCTCTAGTATTTACAAACAACCAATATACCTTAGGGCCCTCAAATTTAAAGACTCAGTTCAGAAATGGGCATCTGAGATGAATATACACTTCTCAGAGGATGAAATTAAAGAAGTGAATAAATATATGAAAAAATGCTCCCCATCACTAGCCATCTGTGTAATGCAAATTAAAACAACACTGAGATACCATCTCACTCCAGAAAGAATGGCTATCATAAGGAAATCAACCAACAACAAATGTTCCGTAGGATCTGGGGAAAAGGGAACACTTCTGCACTACTGGTGGGAATGTAGACTATGTAGATTGGTGCAACTATTGTGGACATCAGTGTGGAGACTCCTCACAAAACTAGGACTGGAAATCACTTTCAAGCTGCCTATCCCTCTACTGGGAATTTTTCCAGAGGAATTGAATGCATAGTATTATAGTGATATATCTACACCTATGTTTATAACAGCACAATTTTTGATAGCAAAATCTTGGAAACAACCAAGATGTCCATCACATGAGGAATGATTGAAAAAGATGTAGTATTTCTATATAATGGAGTATTACTCAGCTATAAAGAATTATAAACTCGAAGCATTTATACTGAAGTGGAGGCCACTTGAACATGCACTCATAAGTGAAATAAACCAGGCACACATGTACAAATATCGTATGGTCTTCCTAGTATAAGAAATGAAAAGTAGAAATACAAATAGAAAGGATAAACTATAACTAAGAAGAATTTCATCAGATAGTTATGGTATACTGTACTGTGTATGTTGAAGGGTAATAATCATCTTCTCTTCTGGATAGTTAACAACCTAAGTTTGTGGATCAAAAATTGGAGAAATGGAGGGCTTGCAACATCACCCAACATTTTGGCCCTAGCCTTTCAAGATCAATGAAGACGCAGGACATAGGAGAACCTGTACTGTAACATCATGGAATTCAGTTGTGCGCCAAATTTTTTGATCAAAGAGATTATGGAGCCACAGAGGAAAGTGATTGATAATCTATAGAATGCCTAATGAGAGTCACATGGAGAGAAAACTTTCTCTCAGGCCTTCACAGAGAGCAAACTGGTCATGCGATGACCGTGACTCATCCACTGACAAAAGATCTACAGAGTGAGGTACAGGGTTACAGGATAAACCCTGAGGGGACTTGACTCACCTCATCTAATACAGAAGTTACATCTTTTGTTATATAGGTCTTGCTTTAACCCGGTCTTAACAATCCAGCAGAAAAGTACGAAAATGAGATGTGTACAATAAGGCCATAATAGTGGGCTGAGCTGTGGATGGCTCTAGTCAACAGCTTCTTCAGGTAACTCACTACTATTGTGGACTGCTGAACTGTGTTGGAATTTTTCACTGAATTCAAGCACCTATAATAATTGAATGACAATGGAACTTCCATCTTTGACAGGACTATATAAAAGAGGGTATGCAGGGGAAGAATATTCTGTGTTTGTATAAATAGTACAGTTAGGATAGATATGTAGTGGTTTAATGTAACTCTATGAAAAGAAATATATTCACTAATGGTGTTTGGACAGGATATCCTGTCTGCTTCTTGTGCTATCGATAACCACTGGGAAGATAACAGTGTAAAACATTTTAGCTATTGAAACTGTACTGTAATTCAGGTTTGGAAAAAAGATAGGTATGGAACTACATTTTCTTAATTCATTGATCAGAGGCATCTGCTCTAATAGTATTTGTGAATGGAGTACCATGTATGCACCTTATGCAACGGAAGGTCAATACGAAAACAATGGGCAATGTATAAATTGTTGAATCTGTCCTAATGGTTTGATTTAGAACTGTCTCATTGCTATTTGTTCTTCAATAAAAAAATAAAAATAAAAAATACACAGTGCCACTGAGTAGAATCTAAAACTGTGTAAATCATACAAGCAGAAAACATGCCATGGCTTCCAAGGTCTGGGAGATGGGAGATAAAATGGACATTAGTCAAAGGGTATAATGTTTCATTTATACCATTTTATAGGGTGAATAAATGTTTGAGATCTATTTTAAAAAGAATAACATCAGATAAAGGAAGATAAATAACGAACAAATTTCTCAGCATAACTAAATAAGATATAAATAAGAAATAGGAGAGTATTAGAAAATGATGGAAACTTTAAGTGAGCAGTATATAAAAGAATAATAATGCAAGAAATTTATTCAAAGAGATATCCAGGAAGTTAAAAATTCCACCGAAAGCTGGTAAAACCAACTTAATGAAACTGAAGATAATCCTCCAGAATGTGAGGACAAGACTGAGGCTAGTGACCATAAAGGGAAAAAAACTGTTAAAAATAATAAGGAACCAAAGAATAACAATTCAACAGCTGCAAGATAATGTAAAGAATAACAATATAAGATTGCTATGAGTCTATGAAAAAGCAAGCGTCAATACAAATGACATAAAAAGACTATTTACAGAAAGAATAGCAGAAATTTTCCCATTCATGGAAACAGAACCTGACATACAGATAAGTGAGGTATACAGAATTTCAAACAGCCATAACCAAAGTAAATCTACAATCAGACATAGCAATCAAGAGCCCAGAAATTCAGTACAAAAACAGAATATTAAGAGTTGTTAGAGAAAAGAAACAAATCACCTACAAAGCAAAGCCCATTAGAATTATGGAAGACTTCTCAACATAAACCATCAAGTCAGAAAGAACTTAGAGCACAATATTTCAAGTCTTGAAAGAAAACAACTTCCAGTCTAGATTAATGTATGCTACAAAGCTATTTTTCAAACTTAATGAGAAAATGAGATATTTCCATGACAAAGAACAACTAAAGAAATTCAGAACCACCAAACCAACCCTACAAAGGGCACTGAAAGATATTCTAAATAGAGATAAAAATGATCACATTTCCAATAACATCAGAAAGAGACTACCAGTCAGGGCAAGGAATTAAACAAGGGAGGTGGATTGAGCTTAATCACAGCAGGAAAAAAATATGAGAAAGATAAGCCAATACATATCAGTCACAACCATCAATATAAATGACCTCTGTTTACCAATCAAAAGAAATAGAATGGTAGAATGGAGCAAGAAACAAAACCTATTAGTATTATATATATGTGTATCAGAAAAAGAAACTCATACACTGAAAGTCCAATGTTACAAAACAGGACTCCATGCAACAGGAACCTAAAAACAAGCAAGGAGAGCTATACACTTTGCAGACAATGTGAACTTCAAACCAAGAATGATCAAAAGAGTTGAAGAAGTTCACTACATACTTGTTAGAGGAAAACTTCAAGAATAAGAGATATGTCTCTAGCAAATAGGGGAGCACCCAACTATATAAATAAATATTAATAGACTTTAAAAAACAAATAAGCATGAACACAATTGTAACCAGGGACCTTAATATTCCATTTTTCAAAAATAGATGGATCAGCAAGACAAAAATTTAGCAGAGAAATAACAGAACTGAAACAAACTTGCAAGTAACTGGACCTAATAAATGTTTACAGACTGCTTCACCAAACAACCTCAGGATACACATTCTTTCCACCTACACATGAGACATTCTCTAATGTAGACCATTTACTTACCCATGGAACATCCTTAAGTAAATGCAAAGGAAATGAAATTGTCCCATGCTTATCATTTGACCAGAGTGCAATGAAATGGGAAATTAATGACAAAGGACCTCCAAAAACTGCATAAAAGCATGGACATTAAATAGCATCCTTCTAAACAACCAATAAATCACAGATGAAAGGAGAAATTAACATTTAAAATCAAACAAAAATTCATCTACAACTCACAAGAACCTATAGAACATAAAGAAACCAGTTCTCAGAGGGAAATACATTATGGTGAATTCTCACATCAGGAAAACAAGTGAACTCAAATAAACAACCTAATGCTGTACCTCCAACATATACTGAGAAGTGAAATAAACCAGACACACATGTGTAAATATCATAATAGTCTCCCTAGTATAAGAAGCGAAAAGAAGAAATGCAAATGGAAATGTACAACAACAACTAAAAACAATTGAGTCAGATAAGGCAAATTGAATGGCATATGCTGCAGGATAATGAACAGCTTTTCTTCTGGATGGTTAACAACCTAAGATCCCAAGTCATAGTTGGAGAAATAGAAGAGCCACAAGGCCAGCCAACATTTTGGCCCTAGCCTTTCAAGGTCAGCAAAGACTCAGGACATAGGAGAACCTGTACTGCAACATCATGAAACTCAGTTGTGATACAAATTTTCTGAACAAGGAGATTATGGAGCCATAGAGGAAAGAGATCAAAGTTCTATAGTGTGCCTGGGAGAGTCACATGGAGAGAAAACTTTCTCTCAGGCTCTCACAGAGAGCAAACTGGTCAAGCATTGGCTGTGACTCATTCACATGGATGACACAGACAAAGGGTCTACACAATAAGGTACAGGACTACAAGATAAACCCTGTGGGGACTTCACTGACCTCATAAGAAACAAAAAGTACATGTGTTGGTATATAGATCTTGCTCTATCTAAGTCTTAACCATCCATCAGAAAAGTATAAAAATGAGGTATACAGCACGGGGCCATAATAATAAGTTGAGCTGTAAACGGCTATGGTCGACAACTTCTTCGGATAACTCACTATTGTTGTGGAATGCTGGACTGTGTTGGATTGTGTCATCGAATTCAGGCACCTAAATTAGTTGAATGACAATGGAGTGCCCACCTTTGACAGGTGTAGACAAAGGAAAGGGTATAGAAAGGAAGAATCATGATGTGTGTGTATGGACAGTACAGTTGGGATAGATAACGCTGTGCTTCTACATAATTCTATGAGGGGCAAGATTTGCACTAATGGTGGTTGGACAGGATATTATGTCAGCTTCTAATACTATGGACAACCACTAGGAAAATAACAAGGTAGAAGGTACTAGTTATTGAATCTTTGATGTAATTCAGGTATAAAAAATAAGATACATAAACAGCTACACTCTCTTAATTTACTGATAAGAGACATATGCTATAATGTCTGTTAAGTATAATATCATGTACGCACCTTCTGTGATACCAAAACATTATGAAAACAGTTTGCAATGTATTAATTTATCAAATCCATCTTTTCGAGGTATCTTAAAACTGTCTCATTTATATTTGTACTTCAATAAATTTTAAAAAAATAGAAGTAAAAAAAAGAGAGAGAAGAGCAAGCTGAGTCCAAAGCCCATACAAGAGTGGAAGTCATAAAGAGTAGAGAAGAAATTAACACTATAGAGACCAAGCAAGCAATACAAAAAATTAATGAATCAAAGAGTTGATTCTTTGAAAGAACAAATAAAATCAACAACCCCTATCTAATCTTATCAAAAAAAAAAAGAAAAAACTCAAATTCATACAATGAGGAAAAAAGCATAAAATTGTTACAGATTCTGTGGAAATTGAAAAGATGATCCTAACCTATGGTGAACCTTTACTCTTATATATAGGCTGAAAAACAGAGAAGAATTGGGTAGTTACTTAGAAACATATGAATTATCAAGAGTGACCCAAGAAGATATAAAAAATCCAAATAAGGACCAGCCAAATAGCTCCACGGATTAACGCTCCTGCAAACAGGTTCAGGAGCCAGGGTATCTGATAACAAGCCTGTTATGCTGGTCCCACCGCCGTGGTGCACAGAGACTGCAACTGAGACTCGGTGTGGTGGCAAGTGCCTCTGATCCCAGCTCTTGGGAGGCTGTAAATAGGTGAATCACTACAAGTTCAATGTTGTATTGAGACCTGAACACCCTGTCGACCTTCCCCCCCAAAAAAATCTGAATAACCAAAACTCAGTTAATGAAATCAAAAATGTAATTACAAATTTACCAACAAAGAGAAGTCCAGATGCTGATGGAGTCACACATGAGTTCTATAAGAAATTTAGAGATGACTTAATGCCAGTACTCCTCAAACTCTTTAATGAAATTAAAAGGGAAAAATATTTCCCTGACTCATTCTGGAGGCAAGAATTACCCTGACATCAAAACCACAGAAAGACCCAAGTAAAAAAGAAAACTACAGGCCAATCTCCCTAATGAACATAGAGGCAAAAATTCTCAATAAAATACTATCAAATAGAATGCAGCAAATCATTGAGAAGATTATACACTATGACTATGTGGAATTCATCCCAGGAATTCAGGGATGGTTTAGCACATGCAATTCAATAAATACAATGTATCATATCGACAGAACTAAAGACAAAAATTACATGATCCTCTCAATAGATGCAGAAAAAGCATTTTTTGTTAGAAAAAGCTGATAAAATCCAGCATTCATTCATGATAAGACCCTATAGAAGAGTGGAATAGATGGTCTTTAATTCAATCTCATAAAAACAATCTATTAAAATCCAACAGTGACATCATGCTACAGAAACAAAACCTAAAGGCTCGTGCTCTAAAATCAGGAACAAGACAAGGATGTCCAGTATAACCACTCCTATTCAATTTTTTTTCTGGAAACATTAGCTAGAGCAATTAAACAACAGAGAAAATTTAATATAATAGGAAAGGAAGAAGCTAAATTATCATGCAAATAACATGATACTCTACAAGAAGACCCCAAAATGCAACCAAAACAGTTTTAGACTTAATAAACAAATTCAGTAGCATAGCTGGATACAAAGTTAACACTCAAAAATCAATAGCATTTCTGGCAACAAATAACATATTCACTGAGAAAATAATTAAACATACAACATCATTCACAGCAGCATGCCAAAAATGCAATACTTAGAAATCAATCTAACAAAAGAAGAAAAATATCTATATATTGAACAATGAGAATTCTGATAAAGGAGATCAAACAGGTTAGCAGAAAATGGAAAATATCCTTTTCATATGGATAGGAAGAACCAACAGTGAAAATGGTCACATTCCCAACACCGTTATACAGATTTAATGCAATCCCAATAAAAATGCTATTAACCTACCACACATACATAGAGAAAACATTCTTAAAATTTACCTTAAATCAGAGGCAACCTACAATAGCAAAGGCAATCCTTGGTAACAAAGGCAAGGTAAGAATTGCATCACTATCCCTTACTTGAAATCATACTACTTATGAAGCTTCTAAAATCAGCATGCTACTGAGAAAGAAAAACAGACCTGAGGATCAGGGAAGCAGATTAGAAGATGTAGACAAAGTTACAAACACACTCTGCCACCTTATCTTTGACAAGGGGTCAAACACATTCACTAAAGTAAGTTAATCTCTAATGAATGGAGCTGGAAAAACTTTTCCATCTACCAAAAACTAAAAGTAGACCCATGTCTACTACCATGTACTAAAGTCAATATGGATCAAAGATCTAACTTTAAAAGAGAAGCACTAAATCTACTGAAAGAGAATGTAGGTAAAAATCTTAAAGGACTAGGGGTAGGCAGGTAATTTATGAACAAAAACAAAATTGCACAGAAAATACTTCAGTGAATCAACAATTGGGATTTCATCTTATTAAGAAGTTTTAGCATATCAAAAGAAATCAACCAACAGAATGAAAAAAACTCACAGTGGTAAAATATTTTAACTAACTCTCCCTCAGACAGTTAGTTATATAAGGACTTATATTTAGAAGTTATAAAGAATTAAAAAAATAAGGCCCTTAAAATTGAAAGACCCAGTCTAAGAATGGGCATCTGAGATGAACACACACTTCTCAAATGAACAAATACAAATGGTGAATAAGTATATGAAAACTATTCAATATCATTGATCATCCTAGAAATTCAAATTAAAACAACACTCAGATTCTATCTTAACCCAGAAAGAATGGGTATCATACAAAAGTCAACCAACAATAAATGTTGGCAGCTTTGGGGATTAAAAGGAACCTTTCTCCACTATTGGTGGGAATGTAGACTAATATAACCACTGCAAAAATTAGTATGGCTTTTCCACAATAAAACTAGAATTACACCAATCAACCCATCTCATCCCTTTCTGAATGTTTTTCTAGAGTAAGTAGAAACATCATACCCAGCAATATACTGCATCCATGTTTATAGCAGCACAATTTGTAGTAGCTAAATCTTGAAAGCAATCTAAATACCCACCAACCAAGGAACAAATAAAACAGATGTAGTGTTTATATAATGAAGTGCTACTCAGCTATAAAGAAGGATCAACTAGAGGCTTTTATGAGTAAATAGGTGCAACTGCAGACCATACTCATAAATGAAATAAATCAGACTCACATGCATATTGTCTCAGCATCCTATTGTCTACCTCATATAAGAAATGGAAAGAGCAGCTAAGTTCAATATACAATAGATATTATGTGAAGGAAAGAAACTGCTCAAAAGGAAAGAACAACTAGGATGGGAGAATTAAAGAAAAGAAGGAAAGGAAAAAATTATATATATATATATATAATATAAATATGTATACATTATATATCATATATTATATAATATATACATATTATATATATATATACAAGCTAGCTAATTATACTATTAATTTCTATTAGTTCATTGAAAGGATTGGTTTGTGCTTTACTGTTTGAATAATTTTGCATGCATATTTTGTAATTTGAACTACTCTGGAAATAGCAATATGTCATATAACATCTATTGTTAATTTCCTATTATCTTGTTTTGAAATTCTGTATCACTGTTTATATTGTTTTTTTCTCCTTAAAATAAAAAAACACAGGGAACACTGAGATTTCAGACTCACAGTGACGGTGTTCAGCATTGTGTATAATCACCATATTTAACTAGTTTACCAGCTTGCTCAGGTCTACATGTCCACCAGGGAAGGAGACTCAAACAGGTGACAACTTGGCCATGCAGTGAAGTGGTCACACTGAGAACTCAAATCTGGATCAACTAGTCCTCCAGACCCAGTACCACTAGATCTAAGTCCCCATCAAACCATCTCATTTGCTCATTTGTTTGGCTCAGAATATCTATATTTGGTTGTTCAAACTCATATTCCAAAGTTTTGCAACCAACTCAAATATGCAAAGTAGCAGAGCACAGTTAAATAGTAAATAGATATACAGTTTTAGCAGACCAGTACCCCAGCCACTCCACAGAGATTTATTCTGAGTCTCCTTTGATAATTAAAAATCAGAATTTTGATTTTAATGTCAGATACATATCAATGGTCCAGCTTCTAAGAACAGAACAGTAACATGAACTCCTACATAGCTAGGAAGCAAGTCATCAGGAGATGGTGGCAGAAGAAAAGTGGGGTTTGGGACCCTGGGTTGAGCTGGGATGGTGGTGTTCCAGTAAAATACACTGTGGTATTGTTGTCTTGATGTGCCCCATCTACAGATGTACATATCCCAGGAAGAGTGTTAACAGCCTTTGAATGAGCCCATGGAAATCTTTTATGGCTGTGTGCTTTCCCCTGAAGTATCTATCAATTTGAGTGCAACTTTGATATAAACGTTGATGCACAAAGTCACCAAGTAACATCACAAGAAAAAAATGGATGTGTGTTTCAGAGATAAGTGAAGACTAGAATTTACCTTCCTTAACTTTCCTACCTCATTGAAGGGATTCTCAACCTGAGCTGAATACTGTAGCCAAATAAGTAATTTTTAAAATGTTGATGCCACCAATTCAGTGGATTGATTTAATTGATAAACGAGGTAGGTAACCTGATTATCTCAATCAAGATATTCTAAAGCTCTTCAAGTGACTCTGGCATGCAGTGGAAGTTGAAGCCTATACCCTCTGTTTGTGAAGTAAAATTAAGAAATAACCTCTTTCATTAAATGTCATGATGCTTATGCTTAGAGCTAATTCCTCACTCAAAAGCCTCATATGTTTGGAAGATGTTTGGACTCAGGGTTAAATTAATGTTAAACTCATCAATGGATTCATGCAGTGATGAGTTCAAGGATGAATGTGCTGTCAGAAAGTGGGGCTTGGCTGAAAATGGTTCACAGATGGGTGGCTTGGAAGGGTGTGTTCTTGTACCTAGCTCCTCCCTTCTCTCCTTGCTTCCTGGCTGTCATGGAATTATAGTTGTCCTCACCTAGCCCTTTCCACCATATTGTTATTGCCTTGGACCAAGGACAACCATGGACTGAACCCACCGGAAACTATGAGCCACATAAACCTTTCCTCTTTTACAGTGGAGATGTTGGGCATTTTGTACCAGTGATGAGTACATGACAAACAACTGGCCTTCCATTTTCTGACCCTGGCCTTGCACATTAACCTCACCTCCCATTTTTGCCTGCATTTTCTTGCTGCAGGTGAAATATATTTTTTCTACATAAAACAGAATTTTTCTCCTCTATTGTTTTGTTGGCCATGCACTGGAGTGGTCACACTGAGAACTCAAACTTATCTTCCATGCCCAGCACCACTATATCCAAGTTCACTTAAACAGCATCTCATTTGCTCATCTGCTTGGCTCAGAATATCTATATTTCATCATTCAAACTCACACTCCAAAGTTTTGCAACAACTGCAAGTATACATGCTCATTCTGGGTGATTCAACCCAAGTGGTCCATCTCAGTAGAGCTTCTCGAGTCATCATGCACTGTGGACCCCCTGCATTGCACTTAACTCTCTGCTTTGACACAAGTTTCTCCCCTTGACCTCCATGAACAACACAAAAGCCAGGATGCTGCCTCCCTCCAGTGAATCCCATCACTTAGCCCAGGAGCTGGCACATCAAAAGTGAGATAACAACAGGAAGTGAGGCAGAATTAGAAAGCACATATTGGTACTCATCAATGAGGCATCAAGAAATTTAGACCTGGAAAGGAAACACATTAAAAATATACAATAGTGAGTAGACAGTCACCCAAAAAAATTTAAAAAGGGGCATTATGAGGGGGGCTGGATAAGACAGAACTAGCCACCTCCACTCCCATAACTGGGGACTGAACTCTTAGCGTTTGCACTCAAATATATCTCCAGCCTTTTTCTATTTGTTGTTTTTGTGACAGAATCTTACTAAATCACTAAGTCTTCTTGTTCAGCCTCCAAGTGCTGGGATTACATGCTGTCACTAATGTGTCTCCACGTTTTCTTTTTGTACTTATTTTTTAAAAAAAACCTGGTAGTATGAAAATGTCTCAACATCCCACACCCACCATTGTCACCATCACCACCATCGTCATTATTTTTCTCCTGATTGAAAAAGAAACTACTTAACTACAACGAATAATCCTGCAGACAAAATTATCTTCCCTTGGGAGATTAAGATGTCCTGTACTAAAATGCACAGCTACAAAACTTTGCTAATCTCACTAATCAATCCTATGTGCACTCACCAGCCATTATTTTGAGAGTCAGAAATATCAGCACTGACTATCTCTATGCTCTGACTGTCTTCCCACACAAGGAACGACCTACAGCTCCTGTGTGTGAAGCCACCCTGGGGATGTTCCTTTACAACGTCTTTTCAAGATGCCATCAGAACAATCAGGTCAGAAGAGGGGTGTCCCAGAAGGAGTCTCGCTTGAGAAGCCAATAAGAAGGCAAGGGTGAACTTCCTGGACCATGCCTCACAGGTGTGCACAGGTGATGCCCTCGTCCAGGAGCCTGGCAATTGCCTGGTGGTCTGAATTAAGCTTTGCAGTGTGATACTGCAATTTGGCCAGCAGTGTGAGTGACAGGTGCTTCCTAGCAAGCTTCCTGTGGCACAGTGGAGACAATTCCAGGACTCCAGGCATGCACTGAGCCTGGGGACACTGTTGAGAGAGCAGGCAGTGAGCATATCACAGAATCAGGGGATGTGTGGGGGAGCCAGCCTTCCAAAAAACAATAAAAAATCATTTCCTTTGGGTCTTTAACAGAGTATTTGAATTCAAGAGACCAGAAAGACCTTCTTGCTGAAGGACCACACGAAGAGTTGTATGCATCTCCAATCCAATACCAGTTCTCTGTCTCATAATCTAAACTGTCAGTTTGCACTGCTCAAATGCTCCTGTTGATTTTTTTGCAACCTGATCCTGCCTGGTGGGAAGCTTCAGGATGACTGGCAGTTGTCAACCTGAGCCAGTCACGTTGGGGCTGTACCAACAGTCTCAGTCTAAAGGCTTCCATTTCAGACCATTAATATGACTCAAAGCCACAAGGTAATCCCAGCTGGCATTCAGTATTCGCTGTCACTCACCAATTCTGGTAACTCCTCATCTTGACCTAAAAATCCTTGAGAGCTAGTTCTTGAAATTTAAAGTCTGCAACCAGTAAATGAGGGTACAATGATTTCTATTAAGATCCTTGTCTCCTTTGTGAAAATCAGAATAAAAGAGGCATTAAGAAGCCAAAAGGAAATATAATTATGGTTCTTTGCTTTGCTTTTCATCTCATTTGGAAATGTGAAGGACTGTGTGGCACATGAGCTGATTCCAGCTGAATAACTGTAAACTCATTAGAAACTATTAGGCAGAATATTTTTAAAAGAATACAGAGTGGAGATTTTAAGAGAAAAACTGAAAATGCTCTTATTCTAAAACTACTATAAACTTTCTATGTTAATTTGCATAATACAGGAAAAAATTATTTAATTACACAAATAATCATGAAGATAAAATTATCTTCCCTTGGGGAGATTAAGATGTCCTGTACTAAAATGCACAGCTACAAAACTTTGCTAATCTCACTAATCAATCCTATGTGCACTCACCAGCCATTATTTTGAGAGTCAGAAATATCAACGCTGACTGTCTCTATGCCCTGACTGTCTTCCCACACAAGGAAGGACCTACAGCTCCTGTGTGTGAAGCCACCCTGGGGCTGTTCCTTTGCAACATCTTTTCAAGACACCATCACAATAATCAGGTCAGAAAAGGGGTGTCCCAGAAGGAGTCTCACTTAAGAAGCCAATAAGAAGGCAAGGGTGAACTTCCTGGACCATACCTCACAGATGTGCATAGGTGATGCTTTTATTTCTGTATTGGATAGAGAAAATATCCTGCATCCAGAGAAAGGCTGTGTAGGAGTAATTCCAGCTCTGGTCCCACACCTGTGTACCTCAAGTCTCCAGTTTTATTTTTCTTGCTTTCCCAAGGAGAATACCTGTCCCTTCCAAGTTAACAACAACAAAATCAAATGGATCAAAAACACCTAGAAGCTTCCATTCCAGTCTCTGGTCCCAAATCAACCTTAAGTCAGTTTCCATCTTTGGCAACATTGGTCATCCAGGAAAAAGAAATCAGCACCCATGCAAAACATGGGATTCCCAGGCACCTGATACAGAGATATCTTGCAAGGTGACCATGGGAAGCTTCAGTCCTCCCTGCAGGAGCTGTTTGACTTTTTTGCTTTAAAAAATGACATGATTTATTCTTCTTTTGGAAGATACACATACAGCATCCTTTTCTTCATAAAATGCCTTGAAATGAATCAGTCTTTTAAATAATTTTATTGAGAAACAAATAGCAATGAGACAGTCTCAAAACCGATTAGTAGGATAGTTTCAATAATTGATACACTGCATATTGTTGTCTTCTTAGTGGTTATTCATACTACAAGGTGCAGACATGATATCCTGCCCACAAACACTGTTAAAACAAATCTTTCTATTCATTGAATTAAGAGAAAGTAGCTGTATATCTATCCTAACTATTTTGAATATACAAATACAAAATGGTCATTCATTTGTATCCTCCTTTTTGTTTAGTTTTGTCAGAGATGGTTATTCCATTGTTGTTTAAATATTGTAGGTGTGTGAATTCAGCAAAACATTCCAATATAGTCCAGTAGTCCAAAATAGTAGTGGGTTTTCCATAGGACTGACAGTGTCAGAAGTTGTTGACCTGAGTGTTTTACACTCAGCCTTTTAATATGGCTTTACTTTTTACACTTCGTTTTTATACTTTTCTTCTAGATGGTTAAGACCAAGACATAGCAAGACCTATATAACAAGAACTCCAGTGAATCATTTTTGACCGATTTTTAAATCAAAGTTCTTGAGAAATGCCATAGGTAAAATAGCATGGGATTTTCTCCTTCTAACAAAAACAAAAGTAGGGAGCTTCCCAGGGAAACAAGTTATGAATTTGAGCACTGCACTGAATATCTTATACTCTTATTTTCCAAATGACTACAAACATTTCAGAGTTAAGCTGAAGAGGGATATGTCTGTGATTGTTTGTGACAAGATATGTGAATGGACCGCGCCAGTTGCTCCTTCCTTTGAACGCCCATGTTTGGGCTTGGGATCCAGCCTTTGTTTTTGCCTTTAATTTGGTTCGTGGCCCTGTACCAGGCAGTCCTTTTGCAGGTTTCACATAGTGACACATGCTCATACTCCTTCCCCCTGAGGTTCCTCTATGACTTTGCAGCCAGTCAGTTAAGCTGGGCTACCAAGCATCACCCCACTCTTGGCTCTTCCTTGCTTGTGTTATGTGACCTTTGTGCAGTGGCTGCACCTCTTCTCCTAAGGCCCTCTTCTGGATTCCAGGGACCTGGCGGGGATATAATCCTCCCAGCAAGAGACAAGAGCAGAACAGTGAGGGCATCCCAGGTTTCTTCTCAGAAGGCTGCATGCCCCTCACCACACTCCATGGCAGAAGAGGTCTTGGAATGCAGCAGGGCAGGACCCAGGCCAGAGAGGGTGCTCTTCTCACTGCCAGCCCAAGGGCATGAGTATTTGGGACAAATACCACAGTTTACCACTAAACCTCTAAACAGAGGGCCCTTCTTGGTCCCCAGCTCTATCTGGAAAGTTTATATTTTTAATCCCATGGATAAATTACTGGAATCTTGTCAGTTAACTCCAATATACTGCTTCCAGAGCAATCCATGGTGATGATAAAGACACTAAAACATACAGTGATGGAGAGCCTGAGTCTAACCATGGTGATGGCTATCTGGAGCAAAGGCCTCAACCCAGGCCCAGACCTTTATTCAGCCATAAAGGAGGAGTGGCTTACAGGTAGCAGGAAGTATGTGAGTACTGTGAGCTGGACCAGGTAGGAGGCCTCATTTACCACTGCAGTATGCAAAGAATGATCTGCAAAGAATAACATGCATTGCGCAACTGAGATAATATCTAATATCTGATGTGCAATCTTTTAAGCCCCAGGAAGTCAAAATCTCTATCTTAAGGTTCGATTCCAGATGAATGTGTGGAGCACTGGTTCTTCGTCCTGTCTCAGTCTCACTCATATTAACAACAGCAGGTGTGGGCTATCAGGGAAACACCCATGCCATCTTCAAAGACTACCACCAACACCTCAGCTAGACCAATATGCACTGCTTAAAGCCAATTGAAGGAATAAGGAAAATTCCTAGTTAACTCTGTACCTATCAAAACAAGGAAATGGGTGAGGCTCAGCCAAAATGGAGACAACTGCTCTTCTTTCAAGGAGTGACCCAGGTGGTCCTCTACACCTTTGGTGGTCACTATGCAAGAAAACAGAGCACCAAGTTATTCTCCAAGGATCTTCATTTGCTCTCTACAGAACACATTTTATATCTTGCTGCATGTTTTCAAGCCTGTTTGTATACTTTATAATGGTTCCTTTAAATGACAACTCTTTGTAATTGTAGGAGATATTGTCAGCATGAAAGTCAGCCATGTATTAAGCAGCAACACACATGACTCAACTGAAGCATCCTGACAAGGAGCACCAAGCCTAGCTTTGCAAAGCTGCTCACTTTGAGACAAAAGAGGCAAAGCTGACTGGTTCTCATGATGTTCTTCTTGAGGACACTCATGACCTGAAGCTTGCACACCAGGCCCCACCTCCTAAGGTTTCCATTTCTTCCCAGTGGGGCCAGGCTGAGGCCTTGGATTTTAACTATGTATCTTAGGAGATTGCCAGATCTAAAACAGAGCCCCAGGCCTTGTGAAAGCCCAGGGGTCTGCACCTGGCCAGGGAGGCTCTTTCACTCTAGAGCTCATGTTTTTAAGCAGCTCTCCTGGTGACTGTGGTACTGGCTGGGTGGGCTTGCACTGGACAGAGACATAGGGAAGCCACAGGGTGGCCTGAACTATCTGGGAACAAGGACTTTCTGTGAGCCACGTATCCACTTCCTCACTCCAGGTTGCTGTGTGAATGTCTTCTGACTTCAGAGGCAGGAAGAGCAAGGGATGCACTGCAGAGGGGCAGAGCCATCAGGAATCAAGGTGCATGTGACATGAGATCTCCCTTTGATTTGGTTTGATTTGATTTGATTTGGTTTGATTGCAAATCCACACGTAAACACTCAGGGACATTCAACATGGGAGCCCCACAAAGGCTGAAGGCTTGGAGGGGCTGCTCTCCTTTGCATGAGTTCTTTCCCCTTGCAAAGCTCCCCTCTTCGCCTTGCTGCTCTCTATCAAGTGGGGTCAGCAAGAACATTTGCCACCTGTTACCACCCCTTCAAGGGACTCTGAGGCTAGCAGATACTCCAGAGTATTTAACTTACTACATACAATTGAGACACGGTGTGTTGAATTTATACAAATGCTTTGATTGCTTCAAGCTTATTTTTTTTTCTCTCTCGAGTTGCTATGTGCATGTCTGAGAAATAAATTTGGTAACAATATGTAATGTAAGAACCATTGTGAATTTCCATTGTTCTTGTTTTGATGTCCTCTCTGCTTTTACGGTCTTATGGTGCTTTGTTTCTGTCTTTGTTATTATTATTTGCTTTTCTCTCTTTAAAATGAAATTATAAAAAAGAGTCACTACATGAAGTTCCAAGAGCTGTCCTCCCTCCTTACATCCCCTGAATGTGCATAGACGAGACGCAGCTACAGCCCAGACTTTTCAGACTGAGTTGTTTGAGGCACTGCTGTTTAACCCACTCAGACTCTACAAATGGTTTTTCAGGTAAAAGTAATTCTGGGGTTGCATGTACATGTGTGTTGAATCTTTTCCATATGGTTAGTTTTAGAGAGCAGACTTCACTTCATCTAAATTTGTCTTCTATTTCCAAATCATTCCCATCTTATGGGGACACTGCATAGTCTTAAGTATAGGAACTCCACAAGCACATTGGAAAATAAACAGTAAAAATACGGCCACGAACTCACAAGATATTTGGAAAAATATTTAACCATCAAGGTATTATTATTATTTCTGTTTCTTAATACTTTTGCTGTGTGTATCTATATGTGTAACTATAAGTGATAGTTTGCATATATATATACATATATATTATTAAGACCATATATTTAAAAGTTCCAATTGTGTGTGCCTAAACACACATATATACATATGCACATACACATTCCTCATGTGTCCTAAGTGTCCAGCATAGCTATCTATCAACTGTTTCTATCTATCATTTATCTATGTATGTACCATCTATCAATCATCTATCATCTGTCTATTATCTGTCTGTATGTAAGTGCTTTCATCATTACTATTACTCATTTATTAAATTATTGCTCAATAATTACTGGTAATAATTTCAAAAATATAGTAAACTTCTGCCATTTAAAAAGTCTTTTGATCTTTGCATCTTCCAGTTCCAGATGCTTGGCAGCCACTGTTTACAGTACAGTTATGACCAAGTCCAAGAACCACACCACACACAACCAGTCCTGAAAATGGCACAGAAATGACATCAAGAAACCTCAGTCACAAAGATACTCTGAATCTCTGAAGGGTGTATATCCCAAGTTCCTTAGGAACATGTGTTTTGCCATGAAACACAACAGGAAGGGCTTCAGAAGAAGCAGGCAAACAATGCCAAGGCCATGAGTGCAAAAGTCAAGGCTATCAAGGCCTCATCAAGCCCAAGGAGGTCAAGTCCAAGGTCATTCCAACAGGAATAAACCGCAGCCTTGCTCAACTTACCTGTACTGCCCAGCCCAAGCTTGGGAAGCGTATCTGTGCCCACATTGCTCATGGTCATAGACCTTGCCACCCAAAGGTCCAGGCTCCAGCCAAGGCCCAGCTGCCAGCTTCTGCTCTAACTAAGGCTCAGGCTCCAGCTTCTGCTCCAACACAGGTTCCTAAAGGTGCCCAGACCCCAAGAAGGATCCACAATAAAAGCCTCTTATCTGATGATGTAAATACAGGAGGACTGCGTGCCATCTGCAGGAGGCCGGTGTCCACTGGTGCTCTTCGTACAAATAAACCTGAGGCAGCATAGAGAATAAAATAAATAAAAAGTCTGTTGAGTGGCAGGCCTCGCAGTTCAGCAGACTAAAGTGCCTGCCTAGGCAGAGTGCTGGAGCCGGGTTTCGATCCTTGCATGCCATGCTGACCCTGCTCATCCCCCACCAACTCCTACTTTCACCCCACCTCCACCCCGCTCACACCCCAGGGGTGTGCTAAAACTGCGATTGAGACTGAGTGGTGGTATGCCTGTCATCCCAGTGCTTGGTAGGCTGAAAAACAGGAGAATTACTGAGTCTGATCTATGTAGTGAGACCCTGTAGGCCCTTTGGACCCTCTACTAAATACAAAAAAAGAAAACTAAAAAAATTGAAAAAATAAAATGAAATGAAAGTCTGTTCACTCTCCAGGGCTCATAGACAGAGAACAAACCTGTCCTTTCTGCTAACTATAAATATAAATGTGCAATTGAGGACAGGATTGCCACACAAAGCAAGGCTTTCTTTATGTGCTTTAACTTTGAAATGTCTATCCCATTCTGAGCTGGGTTGCAAATATTACTAACAATCAACCAGACTTCTGAAGTTGAAAAATGACTCACAGCACAACGACATGCCAACAGGCCTTTCATCCCTATGGTTGCGAAATTCACAGACAAATGTGAATTCAGGCAACCCCATCTCTCCTTGCTCAGGTGTCAGTGTTACATCCCTGGGAAGCTTCCAAATGACAGCTCCTGCCTGACAGCTCACGGGGAAGTGTGGCAGCAACTGTTAATCTCACATGGAAAGCAGTGTGTGTGTGATGGAGAAAGATCCCTCTCTGCATTGCGGCTTCTATGCAGGGTGATAACAAATCGATGAGCGGAACGCAATAGAGGAAGCCCTCTGTGTGATCCTTCTTCATCCACCTCCCTTGCTTTCCTTCTTTAGCAGGCGATGTTCTGATCAAAATCCTCCTTTCCCCTCAGGTCCATGTATCCACTCTTGGAAGTGAAGATGGTCTCAGTTGTACACGTAGAGAACCCAGTCCTCATTCCACAATGTGAAGGATGCATTTGCTTCGATTCCTCAGTCATGTGATAGATTTTCCTGGAAACTCTATAACAACAGCCAGGGAAGCCAGGGCTTTGCAAGGCCACCTCCAGTACCCAGCACCAAGCATAAAAGACCAACAGGGCAAGGACTTCTAGGAAGATAGGAGGCTTCTGCTTCCTTTGCAAGTCATTTGAGATGGGAGAAATAGGAAATGGGTTGAAATATACATGTTATAGGATTTTTGTTTCCAAAACAAGAGAAGACCTAGCTTTGATCACTTAAAAGAAAGCAAAGTACAGTAAAAGGAGATTCACTGAGAATGAATGATTAAGGAAAGAGTAGCTGTAAGGGTGTAACAATATAATAGCCCTTGGCAGACTCACTAAATACACCAAACTCCCCATGTGCCTGCATTGCAGGGGCTCTCCAGGGCTCACACTGAAGATCAACACCAGGCCTACAGCACCCTGCGGCCAAGGAGTGATGAGCTCTGCCAGCTGCCAGAGTGCAGTCAGACAGGAAAGAAGCCAGGCACACCTTGGAGAAGGAGCAGGAGCCCATCCGTCAACTCAGCAGATGAAGGCTATGAATTGTTATGTTGTTATTTTTAAAAGGTGGGGGGTAAGACAGCATAAAACGCCAGCCAGGTCCAAGAAAATGCAGGCCCTCAGAAATCCTGTCACCCTGTGAGAGAGTCATTCTGGAGGTGCTTTCAGATCCTAGTCTGGTCCAGACCCTGGGGCTAGACCCGAATCTCCAGTCACAGTCCAGATCCCAGCCTCCAAGGCAACTCTTAGCCATTTGGTTATCAGCAAAGTGCAGGAAAATTCCAGAGACAAGCCAATGTAACCCATGGTGTTAATATCTTCATGGGCTGAATTTAGGAATAAACCATGCAGGCATCATTAAAAAAACAAAAATCTGTGTCATTTAATTCCTTTGAGACAACAGTGGGATTTCAGCATATTAAAGCATGTGACATGCTAGCATTTGACTTGATTTGGCATTTGGATTTGATTTGAAATTTTTAGTAAAATCTACATTTGTGGTTTTAATTTGAAGAGATGGGGGCTCAAAAAATTTGAAGGGACAATGTTTGCCAAAGTCTTTGAACTTTGAAAGATGGTAATTGCTCTACTTGTTATATTTCTAAGAGCTGGGTATAAGGTGAAAGGGAATTTGCTGGTTGGACTTTGAAGTCTATCCTGTGAGGAATATGACGTATTTCAGATATACTAAATGTCGAAGGTATTTTTAAAACATTTTCAGGGATTTAACTACCTATATGTTTAGCAGATGGTTTAGATGAATCCCATTTGCTCAACTTGTGCATTGATCATACACTCACTAATAAATAAGTGCAAGTGCTCATTCCTATTAAAATTACTAAATGTATTCGATAAAATAATTTTGTCATCTTAACAGCTTAAGAAAACATGATTTTTGATTTTAAAAATAGCGATGATTCAAACAAAAATTATTTTTCAATTTGTAGTCTCTTCTGAGACAAAATCTTTACTAAGATTTTTAAAGTCATTATTATAAATGTGCCTCAGATGGACTCAGAAAGGTATCACATACTGCTTTAAACTATAAGTAGGCTATTTTCCTTCCTTATTAACCCTCTGAAAAAGAAAAATGACCCCAATATTTTGACTAATTTTAGAGTCCCTGCTACATCAAATATGACCTTTTCTAGTGGAATACTGAGCTGCATGATTTAGGTTACACTCATTAATAATGATATGAGGACAGTTTCACAGTATTATGTTTTGAAAGCAGGTCCCCTGGCCTGTCAGAGCAGCACTGCCTATCTAGCCATCAGGAATGCTCATAGCAGGGCCTTCTTCATGCCCACGTGAAGCAATGTGCACTTCTCGGCATCCCTGGGATGTGTCCTTGAACTTGACAGCTATGACTGCTTCATTTGTAAAGGGTGTTTTTTCCCCTGAGGCTGGAGAGAAAAGGAAGCAACAGCTTCAAAGCAAAGCTGAAAGAACTCTAGCATGGAAAGAACCCCATCCTGCATGTAGCACACAGTATGTGCTGGGCAGATTGGGATTTCCATCTCCTCAGTTCCTGGCATCAGGCCTTGCCTTCTTCCTACAAGAGTGGGGTCTGGGAGCCTGGGCTGGGGAGAGTAACCAAGCCCATAAGCCAGGTTTGGGAGCATTTATTTATTTATTTATTTATTTTTACGTATTTGATAAATGCAGCTCGGACTCATAGCAATCCTCCTGTTTTAAGCCTCCCCAGTGCTGGCATTACAGTCATGTGCCACCACACCTGGACTCGGTGGCCAACTCAGTGCACCCAGTTTGGGGGAGAGCCATTGCAGCCTATGGTGCCATGGATCAAACCCCTGGCCCTGTGCTTGCCTAAGTAGGTGCTTGGTTCACTAAGCTATCTTTCTCACCCTAGGGAAGATTTAAAATAGCACTCCAAGGACTCTGTACATGGGCTGCTGTGAGTTCTTTACATAACCTTCTTTACCTGGTCACAGCCAAGCCTGGAAGCCCATTCAGACAAGGTAGAAATAGTTCTCTTAAATGCTGGCCCAGTTGCTTTCTTCAAATGCTTCCTCCTTCAAACCCTTATGTTTAATTGTCCATCATTTGCAAATAAAGCTGAGCCTGCAGGGCCCCATGTGCAAGTTCAAGGTCGGCATCCTGAGACCTGCCCCTAGGGCATGCCAGATGGGCTTCAGGGAGAGTCCTTGCACTTCTTTGTCAAATTTGTTGTGAATACAAATATTGTAGTTTTGTAGGGAGGGAATCCCCAGCTTCCATCCTGCTCTCCATGGTCCCGAAGTCCAGGATTCCAGATACTTCCCAGCTCCTCCTCAGTGAGGAGCACTTTCTTTCCATGCTAGAGTTCTTTCAGCTTTGCTTTGAAGCTGTTGCTTCCTTTTCTCTCCAGCCTCAGGGGAAAAAACACCCTTTACAAATGAAGCAGTCATAGCTGTCAAGTTCAAGGACACATCCCAGGGATGCCGAGAAGTGCACATTGCTTCACGTGGGCATGAAGAAGGCCCTGCTATGAGCATTCAGTGAGTTTGCTCAGGAGCAAACTCACTGACCTCTCTCCAATTCCTTAGCACCTGTGAGCTGACCCTGAAGCGAGGTGGTGAGTTAACTCTGACGGAGAGGACAGCAGCTGGGAGAGGCCTCTCGATCCCCCTCCATGAGCCAGCCTGTCCTTCATACAGCAAAGGACTCAACGATGTGGCTGTCAGGTCATACTTCTACAAATACTGAGGATGTTTCAAAGGTACATTTAACTATTTAAACACAAAGAGTGCTTGAACTTCACCAAGACCATGCGGAAGGCACACAGGCTTGAGCAGATGTGTCCTTGATAGTCCCACCCTGTTGACAAGATTTTTTTGGACTCTGCTCACACCAGCCCCTCCAGCTCCATGCACAAGCTGCAGCCCTGTCTCCTCCCTCTCCATGAAAAGAACCTACAGCTCAAGGAAGAGAGGGAAGAAGAGAGGAGAATCTTCAGGATCAAATGGCCAGCTAGGGTCACACAGGAAATGACTTACACTGAGTAAAGTGTCCACCTGTTCCAATGTTGGCACAGAAAGTCCCAGAAACTCACTCAGTCCCTGCAAATTGAGAATGGTTGGTTGCCCTTCAAATGAAAATCTCTAAATACTCCTCCATGAGGAAGTTTTCAGAGCTCAATTCCAAGCCAAAATAACAAGGGGATGGCACAGAGCTCCATTAAAGATGTGCCCTTTGAAAGCATAGAAGAAAACCTTGATGTGAGGAGAATTGCTCTTTCCATTTTAGATCAAAGTGTCCCCCTGCCAGAGAAATGCCACATCAACTCCTAGCTCAGTGGCAGTCCTGGCCATCTGGTGGGAGGCTGTTTGTGACTCGATCAGCAGTCAGCTTCAAATCAGTGAAATTAAAAGTTATTCCTCCTTGAAATGGTCAGGTTTTCATCCACTCGTTTCCCACAATGACCTCCTGCTAGCCTGAAAATGCCCCCCTTCCAGGACTGTCCAGTCCCTGCGAGAAGATTCTCCTCTGGGGAAATTACTGTTTCTGTAGTCATTGGGTAAGGTTCTCTCCCCTACAGGTTGCCTTGTTTAGAGTGACATGCTCTGCACTTCGGTGATCTCTCAGGGCACCTACTGGCCTCCCTGGCTTGCTGCTTCTCAGCCTCACCAGAAGAATATGATGACAACTGTCTACTAAACAAGTTCACCTAAGACATCTGTCCCCAACCCTGAAACATTTGACAGTGTTTGGAGACACTGTTGACTATCACAACCAAAAGATTTGCTAGTGGCCTCTGGCAGGGGAGTCAAGGACGCTGTGGACAGGCTCTGCCATGCCCGGGAATGGAGCCCGACACTCGCCTCAGTAGGTCAGCATTCTCAGAGGCTACTGCTGTGCCCGAAACTTGGATTTCCTGCTTGCTCTGAGAACTGCTTTCACTGTTTCTGAGAATGAAAAAAATTCCTTAAGAGAGGGAGGCAGAGAAGAATATGAACAAAAAATTTATAACCTATAAAATCAAAAGTACCCTCTATGCATCCCAGACATTAGGGACCATTATTGCCAAACAGGCTGATGACAATGACAGTGATGGTGCCAATGATGCCACTGGTAATTTTGTACTCGCCTCGTTTTTTTGCTTCATAGAGCAATGGAACCTTTCTAGTGAAGTGTTAAACTCTCTTTGGAATGCTTTGTAAGTTTATGTTCTAAAACTCTACTGGCAGCTCCATACTAAGCATGCACGTGTTAAATGCACAGCAGCTTCCCTCACAAGAGCAAATGGTGGCCATGGTCCGAGCAGCAATCAGTTAGCACATGGATATAAAAGTGTTACTATCAATACAATGATATTATTATTTAGTTTTTTAAAAAAGAAATGAAATACTGGTCCACAATAGTGAAACAGTGAAATAAACCTGATAGTAAAATAAACCTGACAGAAAAGACCACACCTTGCTTCAGTCAATTAATATGAAGTGTATTTTTTAATAAGACAGTTTATGCAGAGAGTAGACTTGGGGTCATCTGGAACTAGGGTAGAGTTTCAAGGTTTACAATGAATGTTGATTATAAAGAAATATGAAATCTTTCTGAAGACTAGGAGAAATGCTGTATAGTTAGATCTTGGTAACTGCACAACGCTGTACATGTTAATATTATGGGTGATTGTGAGGCTTATTATGGCAAGTTGCTATGTGCAGTGAACATTTCTTAATCAAGTTCCATCGCATTAACTCATATACCTTCCCTGCCCTCTTCTTTGTCCCCTTGTGGTCTCCAGAATTCATTTTTCATATGCCTCATGCTTTGGTTGACCAATAGCTCACATTTCAGTAGAAAAGCAGATAGCTAGAACTCCACTCTCCAGACTGAGGAGTCTTTCCTTATGGCGGTTCATATTGTATCATGCTTGAGTTATGGAGAGTGGAGTGATAGCCCCACAGGTGAGTCCAGGGCCACAGGACAATGGATGTGTTCCCTCTCCCTAATGCATCTTCCTGGCAGTTGGCAGGGCCCTGCTTGCACAAGGGACAACTGCCACTCTGCCTTGCAGACCCACAGCAGGGTCGGAGCTGCTCTGCTGTCTGCACTGCCCACTTCACAGGGAGATAAACCCAAACCCCAGAGCTCTGCTTCTGCTACCAAGACTGTCACAGTTCAATAGATAACAGCTGAGACTGTGCAGCTCTGAGATTTTCCCACTGCCACTCAGCTGTCCCCTCCTCACTAGTGCCTGTTATAATTTTTCCTCTGGTTCACCACCAGGTTCTACATAGGCAGAAAAGCACTGACCTAACTTATGTCACTTTTAGGCCCTTAAAACAGCAACTACCACCATAACAAAGGGCCAACCTAGCTCCAAGCACTCCCACAAACAGATGGCTTTCCACCCTTCAGTTCCCACTTACACTACACATATTATAAACTAATGAGTCAAGTATCAGTGACAACCATAGTTTCTCATTTACCTAACAAGATTATCTTCCAAGGAGAATTTCCTTAACAAGTAGAGATTTGCCCGCTGTACACAATCAGGATGATCTAAGACTGCCCAAACTGGGAGTATCATCAGACAGATACTAACTGGTGGCCAAAGCTTATGACAGAGCACATTGTTTCAGTGAGAACAGTAAATGAAGAAGCAACATCCTGCAGCCCGGAAATATCTAATTATTTCTTTTACTGAAACAAACCAGCTGTGTCTTCCCTACCACACTGTTCAAGAGATCTGCTGAAATAATTTGCAGCTCTGGAGCTACATTATCAAATTAGGGGGCATAAATCTCCCAATTAAGGATTTAAGTCAAAAGAAAAGAAGCAACAAGAAAGAAAACACCTCCAGGGATACTTTGCTAAATTTTAAAAGGTCTGAAGACTTGCTCTTGCCAAGTGGTGAGTGCTCTGAATCCAGAGGGCTGTCACCCCTTTGAACAAATGACAGAAGTTTGTTGTAAAGCAGTTTCCTCTCCATGACATTTTTGAGTATATGATAACTTCCTGACACTGTACTCCAGTGGAAATGTGTTTTGAAAAAGCCAGAACAGTTGTTTTGTTAGCATTAAAAAAAAAAATTCAGCAAACTTTCTGGAATACATGTCAGCTTATTACAAGCAACAGATAAGATTTGGCAACATAAGAAGAGGCAGAACCTGCAAAAGTGAGCAGTCCACACACAAATTTGGACAGGAGTTTGAGAAGAAGCCTGTTTCTTTCATCCTTTGAACTCTCACCTCCTGTGTGAGCTTTGTGTAGCTCTGACATCAAAATGCAGGGTGCAGAGGACTTTGCCCCTTGGAACCTTTAGCCCCATGGTGAATGAGGACATGTTTGGCAGCCACGGTCGGGGATGTCACTGGCATCTTGCGGGTAGAAGCAAGCGATGTTACTCAGAGTCCTGCAGTACACTGGCCAGGCTCTTTGAACAGAGCAATCTGGCCTGTAGAGCCTACGAGTAGAGGAGGAGAAATGCAGCTTAGTCAGAATCTGATCTTCTCTAGGTTCGGATCACAGTGGAAGAGACGCACTTCCTGCAACAGATGCAAAATACATTTTCCATGTAACTCAGAGTGCTTTCCAATACAGGGATGTTTTTAGTTTAGGTATAAATGTTCCCCTAAAAGTATCATGTAATCAGAGGCAGGATCTGGGAAGGTGAAGAGACCATCGGTGGAGACCATAATCATTAGTGGATTTAATCCACTGATAATTCAGAGTGGAATGTACTGTCAGGAAGTGGGGCCTGGCTGGAGGTGGCTTGCAAGCTAGCATTCCTATCCCCTGCTTCTATCTTTTCTCTCTTATTCCTGGAAGCCACAAGTTGGACAATATCACTCCACCATGTCACTTCTGGTGTAGAGACAGCTGCCCATGGACTGAAATGGTGAGCTAAAGTCAAGCTTTCTTCCTCTATGTTGTGCATGTCAGCTACCTTGTCCCAGTGACCTTTAGCCCCATGGTGCAGCCCAGAAAAGTGGATGAAGGAGGACTTTGGACAGGGGACTTTATCCTGATGGTATGGCTTGACTGTGGCCCAAGACATTCATGTGCTTGGTTCCACATATGGTACAGGAGGAGGTGAAGGTGGCAGAACCTTCAAGACATGGGACCTAAATGAAGATGCCTAGGCCACCATGAGTACCACCTTTGGAAAAGATGAATGCAATTTTCTGGGGGCTCTCGTTAGTCCCCATGACAGCAAGCTGTTAATAAATGAATGAGTGGCTTCTCCTACGTCCTAACCAATACTCACATTTGCAGCATGCAAAGAAGTTCTGTGAATGAATCACACTTGGCCTCTTGTCGTTAGAACGCATTCTACATCACAGGTACAGGAGTGAACCTGTATGCCTGTCAGACCCACTTCTGCCCTTTATATTTTATTTTTATTATTTTTTGTTACTGGGGATTGAACTCGGGACCTTATACACATCTGCCTTTTAAACTTGCAACTTAGGACCAGCGAGATAGTTCAGGAGACTAAGCACCTGCTTAGCAAGTGCAGGGACTAAAGTTGCGTCCTTGGTATCACATGCTGCACGGGCCCTGCCCCTGGGCATGGTAAGTTGGTCATTGAAGACCCAGCATGGTGACACACTCCTGTAAGCCCAGTGCGTGGGAGGCTGAAAACAGGAGGATAACTGTGAGTCGGAGCTGTGTAATGAGACCTTGTACCAAATACATAGAAAATAATTAAATAAATAAATTTGCAACTTAGTTATTCTCATTAACTCTGACCATTTCATCCTGAACCTCACTTCTCTTTATAGCAACCTATCTTTTCTACCAAAACAATTCTTCCACTTTTTTTCCTTCTTACCATCTCAGTCAAACTCTTCCCTTTATTTCTCTTCAGTATGATATCTGAGCTCACAATGCTTTCCAGAGCACCAGCCTGCCATTGCACTATTCTTTGTAGTGCATACACAATGGAAGCTGGCTCCTCTGTCTCATTATAGGCAAAGCCCTTCCCAGAATGTGCATCTCCACTGTGTTGGTACCTTGGCTTGTCTATTTCTGGAGGAAAGGTGCTGGGAATCGAACTCAGGATCTTGTGCTTGCCAGGCAGGATCTTGTGCTCCTCAGCCCGGTATCTTTGGCTTGGACATATAGCCCCCTGTGAAGTTAAAGGCACTTCCCATGATAAATTTTAGTGACAATGGGTTTGGACTGGACATTGCCAGCTTTCCACATTAAAACACAAAATCAGTGTTAATTGATACTTACCTACACACCTACTTCTCTTAATCAATAAAAGTAAAATAAAAAAAAAAAGCACAAAATACTCACTAAATTCAGTACAACTTTTTGGAAAGAGTACAGAAAGATGGTTCTGCTGTCTGTGCTGGGGTATCTGGGATGAAAATTATAAGCATCAAACATGGCATGCTTCAGTTTTTATTATGATCTTTCCCACTGTTCCTGAGATCCTCTTTCTCACAGATATCTTACAAAAGTGCAAGGAGGGGAGCTGCACTTCCCAATCAAAATGAAAAGCCACGGGCACATCTGTCTACCACCAAAAACTCATCAGTCAGTCCCCTACTCAGGGCAACACGGATGTATCTGAACATTGGACAGTGACACAACTTACCTTCTCTAGGACCCACTTTTCCTTACAAAATGTTGGTCACTCAATCAACTAAGCAGGCGATAAAATAGGGGGAAAGAATACTTCTTTCCTTCTCCATCAGAGAAAATGTGCATGGCATTGGAGATGGGGTGGATATTGCCATCCTGACTTTGCTTCCTCATTTGCAAACCAGGGAGAACAAAGTTGCACTAATTTAGTAATAAATTACTCTCATTACAGACTGTAAACATTGCCATGATTTAGCATTTATTTCTGCAATCTGTCAGGACATTTTGAAATTTCTACACGAAACATACAATTTAATGCACTGTATCTCCTTCTTTCTCTTGCAAGGCGCATTGAGGACACCAGGCAGGATGGCGAACACATGGGCCGTGTAAATAAAATGCTATTCAATTTATTCCAAAGGGATAAAAGGAAATGTAATTAACTCCCTAAAAGCCTTCCAAATAAACTT
>PVKA01005325.1:75778-91683 GCA_004027165.1 Ctenomys sociabilis
AAAAAAAAGAGAAAAAAAAAAAAAAAAAAAAAAAAAAAAAAAAAAAAAAAAAAAAAAAAAAAAAAAAACAGTTCAAAGAATCCACAAATCAAAAGGTTGGTTCTTTGAAAAACTAAATAAAGTTGATAATCCTCTTGCCAACCTCATCAAAAAGAAGTAAAAGAAAATTCAACTACAAGCAATAAGGAATGCAAAGGGTAAAATCACCACAGACGCAGCGGAAATTCAGAAGATTATCAATAGTTACTTCGAGACTCTTTATGCTCACAGAATAGAAGACGCAGAAGCAATGGACATATTCCTCCAAAGGTACAAATTACCAAAACTGAATCAAGAAGATATAACAACTCTCAATAAGCCGATAACAGCCAATGAAATACGAAACGTAATAAAAAACCTACCAACAAAGAAAAGTCCAGGTCCTGATGGATTCACAGCTGAATTCTACAAGAAATTTATAAAAGATAGTATCCCCACACTCCACAAACTCTTCCATGAACTTGAAAAGGAAAAAGTCCTCCCAAAATCATTTCTGGAGGCAAGTATAATACTGATTCCAAAACCAGGGAAAGACACAACCAAAAAGGATAACTACAGGCTAACCTCCCTCATGAACATAGATGCAAAAATACTCAACAAAATCCTGGCAAATAGAATACAGCAAATCATCAAGAAGATCATACACCATGACTGGGTAGGATTCTTCCCAGGGATGCAAGGATGGTTCAATATTCGAAAATCTATAAATGTAATACACTGTATTAATAGACTGAAATCTAAAAACCATATGATCATCTCAATTGATGCAGAGAAATGCTTTGACAAAGTCCAACACTCATGCATGTTCAAGGTCCTACAGAAAATTGGAATAGATGGACTCTATCTTAACTTGATAAAAGCCATCCATGACAACCCAAAAGCTCATATAATCCTAAATGGGGAAAAACTGAAATCTTTTACTCTTAAATCAGGTACAAGACAAGGATGTCCTCTATCATCCCTCCTATTCAATATAGTCTTGGAATCCTTAGCAACAGCCATTAGAAAAAAGCGAGAAATTAGGGGAATAAGAATAGGTAAAGAAGCAGTTAAATTATCACCATTTGCAGACAATATCATACTTAATTTGGAATATCCCAAAAATTCCACCAAGAAACTACTAGAACTGATAAGGAAATCCAGTAGCATAGCAGGATACAAAATCAGTACTCAAAAGTCAATAGCATTCCTCTACACAGATAACAAGCACACTGAAAGGGAAACAATAGCACCATGGAAAATGAAATACCTTGAATTCACTTAACCAAGGAAGTCAAAGATCTTTTCACAGAAAATTACAACACCCTAAGAAAAGAGATTATAGAGGATTTCAGAAAATAGAAAGCTATTCCCTGCTCCTGGACAGGAAAAACCAACATCGTGAAGATGGCCATACTCCTAAAATTGCTGTATACACTTAATGCAATCCCTATCAGACTACCACCAACATACCTCCCAGACATAGAGAAATTATTCCTAAAATTTATTTAGAACCACAAACAACCTAGAATAACAAAGGCAATCTTGGCCAATAAAGACAAGGCAGGAGGCATCACAGTTCCTGACTTGAAATTATACTACAAAGCCACTGTGATAAAATCAACATGGTATTGGCAATAAGATAGACCTGATGATCAGTGGAATAGATTAGAAGATGAAGAGGCATTTATGATCACACTCAGCCATATGATCTTCAACAAAGGGGCTACACAAGCTCACTGGAAGAAAGATAGCCTCTTTAACAAATGGTGCTAGAAAACATGGCTTTCATGCCGAAAACTAAATCTTGACCTAGCTCTATCACCATGCACTAAGTTAAAGTCAAAATGGATTAAAGATCTAAACTTTAAAACAGAAACACTCAATCTCCTGGCAGAGAAAGTAGGAGGAACTCTTGAAGCCATAGGGGTAGGTAAAGAGTTCATGAACAAACATATATTCGCCCAGGAAGCTCTTGAAAGAATCAACAACTGGGATCAACTCTTCTTAAGGAGCTTCTGCGTGTCAAAAGAAATTGTCAACAGAGTGAAAAGACAACCCACAAATTTTGAAAAAATCCTAACTAATAAGCAATCAGACAGAGGACTACTGTCTAGAATATATAAAGAACTAAGATATAACATGGCCCTCAAATTTAAAGACCCAGTTCAGAAATGGGCATCTGAGATGAATACACACTTCTCAGAGGAAGAAATTAAAGAAAAGAATAAATATATGAAACAATGCTCCACTTCACTATTCATCCATGAAATACAAATAAAAACAACACTGAAATACCATCTCAACTCAAGGATGAAGGACACAAGCGACCTAGGGCACAGTGCATGTGACCAAGATGCTAGCTCCATTCCTAGGCCACTCTTACGGGCTGAATGTGTCTCTTCAAAATGCATATTTTAAAATCTAATCTGCAGCGATGGCAGTTTGAGGTGGAGCCTTGATGACAATGATGCCATTCAGAGGGGAATCACTTTTTTTAGGAGCACAGAAAGCTCGCTTTTCCTGTTCCTGCCATGTAAGGACACAACGGTATAGTGACTATGCTGCAACCTGTAGGACAGACATTAAGAAAACCTGACAGGCTGGCTCGTGATTTCATTCATCAAACCTCCAAAATGTGAGGAACATATTTCTGTTGTTTATAAAGCAGAAAGTTTATGACACAATTTTTACCAACTCGAGATGACCAACACATCCACTTACTGAAGAACTTCAGTTCCAGGTAAGCCATATCAGTGCAATTAATCTGATAAGGACACACTCTGACTAAACTGGAAAGGGAGGGGCAATCTCAACACCCTTCAGCCATCAAGATTTGAAGCAGGCATTAAGAGTTTGTGAGTATTAAGGCCTTGGTTGAAAGGAGAAGTATTCTGTATTAATATGCACTATATACCAAATGATTAAAGTATTTTCTACCAAAATTGGCCAGTAAGGGTTGAATACACTTTTGAAAACAATATGCTGGATACAATCTCCTACTGCTTCTCCACATCTGTATTACAATCAAATGTATCTGAATTTTTGGTCTGGTTTTGCTAATTCTCATCCAGAAATGTAAATACACGATAGTGATTGTAAGGAATTTTCAGTTCTTTTTTGTTTTTTTTTTTTTTTTGTATTGAGTCCCTATTTGAAAAAGCAGGTTATTAAGGAACTATAACTAAGGAGCCAACCAAATAGCTCAGCAGATTAAAGCTCCTGCTTACACAGAAGAAATAGCCAGATTTTAACCTGTGGTGTGGGGCAGGCCCTGCTTCTGGGACATGCTGAGATGGCTATTGAAATTGGGCATGCTGGTGCTTGCCTGTAATCCCAGCTCTTGGGAGGCTGACCACAGGCAGATCACTATGAGTCTAATCTGTGTAGTGAGACCCTATAGACCCTGTAGACTCTGTCCTAAAATTTAAAAAAGTATAACTAAAATATAGAAGATTTAATTTTTATATTTATAATTATAGCATGCATAGTTCTAAGATAGTTTGCTTCATTGTAAATCTAATAAATATTTAAAATATAAAAAAGAAGAATCGCTATCATAAGAAAATCAACCAACAACAAATGTTGAAGAGGTTGTGGGGAAAAGGGAGCACTTCTCCACTGCTGGTGGGAATGTAGACTGGTACAACCATTGTGGAGGTCAGTGTGGAGATTCCTCAAAAGAGTAGGACTAGAAATCCCGTTAAAGCTGGCTATCCCCCTACTGGGAATTTTACCAGAGGAACAGAAAACATTGTATCATAGTGATATATGTGTGCCTATGTTTATAGCAGCACAATATGTGATAGCAAAATCTTGGAAACAACCAAGATGTCCATCACATGAGGAATGGTTGAAAAAGATGTGGTATTTCTATACAATGGGGTATTACTCAGCTTTAAGAATGATAAGTTTGAAGCATTTATACTGAAGTGGATGCCACTTGAACATATACTCAGAAGTGAAATAAACCAGACACACATGTGTAAATATCGTATAGTCTCCCTAGTATAAGAAGTGAAAAGAAGAAATACAAGTGGATACCTACAACAACAACTAAAATCAATTAAGTCTGATAAGGCAAAGTGAATGGCATAGGCTGCAGGATACTAATCAGCTTTTCTTCTGGATGGTTAACAACCTAATTTCACAGATCAAAGTTGGAGAAATAGAAGAGCCACAAGGCCAGCCAACATTTTGGCCCTAGACTTTCAAGGTTAGTGAAGACTCGGGATAGGAGAACCTTATGAAACTCAGTTAAGCTCAAATTTTCTGAACAAGGAGATTATGGAGCCACAGAGGAAAGACATCAAAGTTCTATAGTGTGCCTGGGGAGAGTCACATGGAGAGAAAACTTTCTCTCAGGCTCTCACACAGAGCAAACTGGTCAAGCATTGGCCGTGACTCATCCACATGGATGACACAAAGGATCTACAGAATAAGGTACAGGACTACAGGATAAACCCTGAGGGAACTTTACTGACCTCATAAAAAACGTAAAGAACATGTGTTGGTATATAAGTCTTGCTCTATCTAGGTGTTAACCATCCAGCAGAAAAGTATAAAAATGAAGTATACATCGTGGGGCCATAATAATAAGTTGAGCTGTAAATGGCTATCGTCGACAACTTCTTCAGATAACTCACTATTGTGAAATGCTGGACTGTGTTGGATTGTGTTGTTGAGTTCAAGCACCTAAATTAGTTGAATGACAATGGAATGCCCATCTTTGACACGTGTAAACAAAGGAAGGGGTATAGAAAGGAAGAATCATGATGTGTGTGTATAGACACTACAGTTGGGATAGATAACGCTGTGCTTCTACATAATTCTATGAGAGACAAGATTTGCACTAATGGTGGTTGGACAGGCTATTATATGGCTGCTAGTACTACAGACAACCACTAGGAAAATAACAAGGTAGAAAGTATTAATTATTGAATCTTTGATGTAATTCAGGTATAAAAAATAAGATGCACCAACAGCTACACTCTCTTAATTTACTGATAAGAGGGATATGCTATAATAATGTCTGTAAGTATAATATCATGTATGCACCTTCTATGATACCAAAACATTATGAAAACAGTTTGCAATGTATTAATTTGTCAAATCCATCTTCTCAAGGTATCTCAAAACCATCTCACTGATATTTGTACTTCAATAAAATGAAAAGAAAAAGGAAAAAGAAAAACAAAAGAAAGAACTTCGTTTCCTTTCTCATATTAGGACTTTTGTTTGTTCTCTCACATAAAATGTAGATTCTTTGTCTTCATAAGTATTAGTCATTTTTGCATTGCTAGGACAAACAGCCACCATGGACAACTTAAGCAGAAAGGTTGTTGGCTCAGTTTCCAGTGGAATTAGCCCAAAATTGGCTGGCTCCAAGGCAGAACCAGCATGAGAAGGGCCTGGTGGAAGAGAGCCACTCACCTGATGGCCACCAGGAAACAGAGAGAGAAGGGAGGAGCTAGGAACAAGGAGGACCCTTCTGAGTAACACCTCAGGCCCCACCTCCAGCCAGACTTGGCCTCTAGCCAAGCCCCTCCTCTCAACAGCACATTCAGTTATAAATTGAAGAAAAGAAGACTCCACTGATGAGTATAGTACCCTCTTCCATCACTTTGAAACACTTGATATCTAAGCAATAACAGCCTATATCATATATACATGCTCTATTTATTTCCATAAAACATGCAATTATTCAATGTGTATGTTGTTGTGGTTTGTGTCTAGTTGTTGTCCCCCCAAAGCCTCATGTAGTCATGCAGTTGGGACTTCTAGAGTTTGTGCTTAACTCATGATCCACTGGGATTATGTGTGATCCAAGGCTGGGATTATGGCTTTAATACTGTTGGGATTATGGGTGTGAGTATTTCCTCCAGCTTGGGGCAGAGAACCTGAATGTAATGTAACAGACAGACAGACTTTGAGTTAACCATTGCTCTTTGTTGTTCCTGTGCGGATGCCATGGACTGCTGCTCTCTGCCATGTGCCCCTCTGCCTTGGAGCCAGCTGAATATGGACTGAAACCTGCAGTAACTGTGAGCTAAATAAACCTTTCCTTCCTTCATTTTGGGTTTTGGGTATTTGTCCCAGCAAAGAGAGAAGAGTAATTAAGACCTATGTCTATCCTTCCACTCACTTTTTCACATAAAATGTATCTAGGACTTTATTCTAGATTAATATATGTTCAGTTATATAGCATCACCGTGGAAACCTCCATTTTCTGATCAATCCCCTATTTATGGAATTAAACATGATTTTCTCATTCTTTTGTCATTAAAATTGTGCTTTCTTGAGTCCATACAAATATTATATGTTGAAGAAATAAAAAAAAACGGTGCTACTAAAAAGCAGTTAAAATGTTGAAAAATACTAGAAGCTGAGTGTAGTGGTGCACGCCTGTAATCCCAGAAGTTGGGAGGATAAGAGAGGAGGGTCGTTGAGAGTTCAAGACCAGCCAGGGCTACAAAGACAGCTTAAGTTCAGCCTGAACTGCATAGCAAGACCTTGTCTCAAAAAGGCAAAAATGAACAAACAATAAAAGATAATAGAACAAAGATAAAGTCATCAGAGGATAAATATTGTCACTACCACAGGAAGTAGACAACAGTAGTAAGGAGGAAGCCACTGTTGGCTCTTCTTCTGGTATTAAAAAGCCCCTGTAATTACTTCCAGTTTCCCAGAAATCTCTGTGCTTGGAAAAATAGAACAAACACACTATAGGACTTAAATAAGATAACTACAAAATGTCATCAGGGAAAAGAAGGATTTCATAATAGAGAACACACATCCCCCTCTCTTGGTGGGTGTGCAAAATGCTATGACTGATGCAGAGAGGAAGCGGTAGGGAGAAAGATGCTTCTCACACTCTTTCTTACATAACCATCCTCGTAAAAGTCTTTTAGTGCACACTTCAGAGTCATACACACCAAGAAGTCTTTTGAAATATTTGAGACACATTTTCTTTGATGCCGCTTCCCCCTGTGAAATTGGAATCATCTACAGGTTTGGTGGGAATCTGCATACATGTGAGAGTGTGACTCTGGTCTTCACCAGCACAAGCAATCAATGGATGTATAAGTGCAAATTCTAAGGGAAGTTGTCTCCAGCCAGCTATGATAGGAAGTGAGGGTCATAGCAGATGGTTCAAAGAGCCACTCACAGGACAAGAGCAGGACCTGGGCAATGAACAAGAATCTGCACATACCCAGACACGAGCTCTCTAGAGAGAGTCTAGACCTTCCACTTCGAGCTGAGACTTCATCCCTGGTCCCTCTGGTTCTGTGAATTCTAAGCTTCTTAGCCTGAGCTGTGACTGAATCCTGTAGTTCCACTGCCCACAGATGGCCTCTGATCCTGAGAGTCTGTTCCCTAACCCTAATCCTAAACCTAATCCAACTCTAACTCTAACCCCTTGCATAATTATATACCTGCATCTCTATCTATTCTAATAATATATTCTATGGGTTATGTTCTCTACAGAACCCCGACCAATGCAAATTTTTTATTAAGTTAAAAATGGGCATGCAATTCTGTCTATCAAAGTCACTTAAAACCTTGCTATTATATTACCAAATTGAAATACAACTGTATCAGTTTAATTTATTTGATTTACAATTTATTAATACTTATATGATACAAAAGTTAAAACAATACAATAAAGAATACATCAAAGTATCTAAATGGGTAATTGTCTTTGGCTTTCTATGTATTTTATTTGCAAATCTATACATAAGAAGTATCACTTTTTTTGTCTTGCAAGAGTTAACACACTTGGTAAACCTTTCAGTTAATGTATTTGGAGATAGACTATTACACATTATATGTTTTACAATTACATAAAGTTTTGCTTTTCATTTAGGGTGCATTACTGCTTTTGATCTTAACATATATGCACACATATATCATGAACTCACACTATTACAGTAGCTAGTAACTTTTATTAGTGTACATCAGCAATATCTCTTGTGTTCACTCCTTGTGGGCAGCTGATATGTACACATTTTAATTCCTTTCTCCTCCCTCCCCTCATCTTTTGATCTCTTTCCCCTTTGAGAAAGAACATGATAATTTCTATTATCTTTTATTTGGCTCCTTATTCATAGCTTGAGTTTCTCTTGTAAGTGAAAACGCCTTGAGGCCATAATGTTCAGTGACAAATTAGACATGCAAGCTTAAATAAAATACATTTTTAAAAAGAATAAAACAGAGGGCCTGCCTGATACCTCAGCAGATTAAAGCACCTGCTTAGGCAGGGACAGGGACCAGGGTTTGATACCCAGTGTACTGTGCCGGCCCTGACCCTGGGGCACGCTGAGACAGCAATTGAGACTGGGCATGGTGGCATGTATCTATAATTGCAGCACTTGGGAGGCTGACAACAGGAGGATCATTTCAAGTCCAACCTGTGTAGTGAGACCCTGTAGACCCTCTACTAAATACATTACAATACTTCTGGGCAACATCTGCCATGTGTTGAGTGTCCTTGCTTTTGGAAATATTTTCCCCTCATTTGCATGGAGCTGTGCTACTCTGTGTCCTATCACTCAGTTCTCAGGTTCTGCTGATGTCTCCTCTTTCTGTCACCTTCTTGTAAAGATTGTTACTCCTTAGGAGCTTCTAGACACCTCACACTATGCATCTTCCTGGATTCAATTAATGTCTACATGTTAATTATATCAGCTCTCTAAGTAGAATTGGAAATTGGGTCAATGACGGTTACCTGATATCTTAGGGCTTTACAGGAAACTATGCCACTGTCAGTGGGGTCGCTGGACTTCCTGCCACAGGCACTATGCATTCGCCATATTGTCTTCCTCCATCCTCCAGTCTTCTAGGGCTACAAGTGGTACCCACTTAATGACCCAGGCACCCAGGCATTGCTTCCTCTTTACCCACCTCCGGGCCCAATTGATTCCAAACTCCTGAGTTTTACCTGCAACTCCCACCCCACACCATACTAGGGATTCACTTTGTCTTTATCCATTCAGCTCCTGGTTGGGGCAAGGCTCATTGATTGTCTTAGCTGATCCAGTACTTCCTGGCTTCCATTTCATCCTCTCTGGTATACTCTTTATGGTAATTCAGAACAATCATTGCAAAACATGAGTTAAGAGGTTGGGATATAGCTCAGTGGTATAAGCACCTGCCTGGCAAGCACAAGGTCCTTAGTTTGATAACTTGTACTACAAACAAAACAAAAGTTGAATTGCAACCCTTCTTTGATTAAACCCAGAAATATTTTTACCATTTTCTCCATGAAGTCCAAACTTTACCCACTAATATTCCACATTCATTTGCTTACTTCATAGGCTTGCCCAACACAGTACTTCACTAACTAGCTCCTTCTATTAAATACAGCTTTGCTAGACTTTCACTTCATTTCTAGAATTCTAAATGTTCCTAGTGCCTTTATGTTTCTGAAAGCTGACTCTGCTGCATAGAACACCATTTTTCTCTTCCTCCCAAGCACTGTACTCATATTAATTCAGTCTTTTCATACTTATTTCAATGAGGCCCTAGGAGTACCAACATTGTGACTACAAAGTGTATTTCAAAGCACTAAGTACATGATCTCATGTGAGGTAGGTTATCAATAAATGTTACTGTTAGTAGCATGTAAGTAGTTCACAAAGAGCAAAGTGATCGCTAAGGAGAGCTCTTCTTTAGAAGCAAGCACTTTGTATTTAATTTCACTCATATCTGCATTCTCTTGTATTGGTAGCTAAAAAGATGTGATTCGCTAATGTAGAGGTAAGTGGAAGATATCTTATTCAAATGATACAATTGGATTCCAGACCACGGCAAAGAGCTACCCTTTTGTAATTAAATGTTGTGAGTTATTTTTGTCTTATATTCATATTTTTAAAACTGCTTAAAATAGAAACATGATGATCCACCTTGAAACATCACGCCTTAATACCAACAAACTCCACAACAGAGCATAACTGTTTCTTTCACTTGAGGTTTGTGGAGAATTATTTCATTACATCAGGTTGGTGTACAGCCCTGTCACGGTAGGAACATTCACTGTGAGGCTGAGATTATAGCAAGCATTATGTCATGTATACAGACAAAATGTGTTTCTGCATAGCATGAGTGGTAATTAGCAATTGATAGAGAACCTCAGCTGGGTTGAGAACTTGAAATAAATGACTTTATGCTGGAAAGGAAGCCAGTGAATGCAAGCTACACACCGCTAGGGAGAAAAATTACTGCAATATGATGACTGTTTAACCAGATGCTACAGTTTCTGCAAAAGTTCTAAGATAAAAATTTTGAATAATCAAATACATTAAAATTTTAACTCTACTTCCTTTATATTATTCATCTATAAGTCTAGTATGTTTTTATAGAAAAAAAAAAAAAACTTCCACCATTCTGTGACAAAGGAGAGAGATAAGAACCATAAAAACCAGAAGGGGCCCAGAGACAGCAGAGGGTGGTTTCTCAGATAGCATCTCAAGACACTGAGACTTTCTATTATTTTGCAGTCAGAGACTAAGCCAGTTCTCATCTGCCAAAATCATTTTTGTGTCACATCACCTCTTGGTGGTCAAGGTAATAGACCACAATTCTGAAAATTAAAGTCCAAATGTTTCTGTCTCTCTTTCTGATGGTCAAGGGAAATGAAGATCACCATGGATTTTTGCCTCTGATCACGCACTGGGAAGGCGAAAGGCTGCTCAGCCCCACCCTCGGGGTACAAGCCATGAGCTCAGCGATGGCAGATTCAGGTGCCCTCAGATCCAGAACGACGAACCCCAACTGTCCCAAGTGCCCCAGGTCAAGACTGAGAAGGAAACTAAAGCGTTAGTTAGAACTTGATGCAGTGAGCCACCAAAAAAGGGCTCAGAAGGAAAACAAGAACAGAGATAGGGGAGACTGCCAGAGCGATGGGTGCAAAGCCATCGGGCTTCTGCGTGGAACATCTGCAGCTGTGGCTATGGAGAAAAGAGCTATTACGGAAAGTAAGATGGCTCTGAGTACTGGAACAAAATGGATGTGATTCTGACAGATTATAGATAGATGAAAGAAAGAGCGAGAGTGACAGCAAGAATGAGAGAGAGAGTAAGTGAAATTATTGAATCTTTGCATTAGAAGGACTCTTAAGATGTCTAGTTGATACGATAATTAAAAATCATTTCTCTGAATTCTTCAGCTCATAGGATACTAACCCTCACTTCCTTTTCTTTATTCTTCCTTCTCTAAGATCATGTTTATATAGCCACAAAGATCAGGTGATTTTAACATGTGGGCAGTGTATCACACAGGCAGGGAAAGGATCCCTCGAGGCTGTGGCATTTTCCCTGAGCTTCCACTCACTGAGAAGCTTTAGTCTTTCTGGAGAATTCTAATGAATGAATTCTGATGAATACTCTTGAATCATCTCTTGTTTGGCTGTCTAACCTCATTGTATGATTGGTCAATTATCAATGTTTATGAAGCAACATTTATATAACAAAGAAACAAACTTCACTACCAAGCATAATATAATTGTAACATGACTGCTGGGCAGAGGAAACATATTTCTTCTGGAATGCAACTTGGTTGGGCTCCTCTAAAAAGACATTTTGACAACTTGATCTCCAACCTCTGACATCTCCATTTCCATTAGTCCAGCAAGCTCCGGAGTAGTTTTCTATTTTTAAGAAAACAATGTAAACATAGAACAAAAGGTTAGATACAGATTTCTCAGGCTTCTGAATAGAAGCAAAGGTTAAGTAAGTATGGCAACTATGACATAATTTACCCAAAATTTGATAACCCTTAAAAATAGTCACTGAATGTGAATTTAAAATACTAGGAATCTAAATAATATATTGTGCAACATGATTTAGACTTTTGAACTAGTGAAAATTCTAAAATAAAATCTAATGGAATGCATTCACATTTTTACTTCTCTCCATGAGATTTTGGTGATCTAGCTTTCTCTACTGATTATATTTCAGTTTTTCTGCTCTGAGTTTCTCTATACCTTTCTACTGTTGTTTCTTTACTTCTGACGCCATTAATTCATTCATTTCAGCTGAGCTAGTGTCCTCTGCACTTGTCATGGGTAGGCTCGAGGCCTGAGATTGCATTTTTTCCTTGTCTTTGTCATTTCATATAACACTGACCTCTGACCTTTGGTGTAGAGCTTTAGTGCAGCCATAATCTTAGCACGCAGTGAGATTCAGGTGCAGGTCTATTAAGTTTGAGTTTATCCAGTTATGCCTGACCTGGGTCTAGCTGTTGTGTTCAGCTTCTTTTTGCTGCAGCCCTTCTCTGAAAGGGCCTCTAGTGTCCTCTGTGCAGACAAAATTCTGAGGCATTAGAGAATATCTAGAACACCAACATTGTTGAAAATCTCTTCTGATACTTTACTCTAAAAGATATCTTAGAAACGGTTAAATGAAGTAAAGGTCCAAGAGAAATGGCAAATCCCCCACTTTCAGAGAGCCAGCTGGCACTGCAGCCAGTATTGACATTGTGCTCTTATTAATAACACCTGCTATGGAGTCAGCTCATCCCACCCTCGCTGGGTTCTCACCCTAATCTTGGGCCTGGGTGCTGCTGTGTCTGGTTCTCATAGGACACTTAATTGCTAAACACAAGGCTATAGGAAAACACTCCTGATGGAACTGCTCTGCATCTCATCAGTCCTCAAAGGACAGAAGTGAGCAGTTCTTCCCACCCTTCCATTCTCCTTCCCTCCTTACTCTGGGCTGGAGAGCAAGGAGCAGGACAAGCAATGGCTGGACAAAGCAGGCAACTCAGCAAAGAAAGCTTTGTGCTTGCCCTAAAATTCACTCTTAGACCCCAGACTCAAAGTAGACGTGTGCTAATGTCTAGGAACTATTTAAGAAAGAGATTTCTGGAGTGGAGTTATAGCTCAGCTGCACAGTGTCTGCCTGGCAAGTGCAGGGTCATGAGTTCGATTTCCAGTACAAAAAAAATGGCTATCATCAAGAAATCTAATATTAACAAATGTGAGGTAATGAAGAAGGGGCCCTTCTGGTGGGAATGTAAATTAGTATCACCACTCAGGACATTAGCATGAAGATTCTTCATGAAACTAAAACTAGAAACTCCATTTAACCCAGCTATTCCCCCACTGGATACCTTTCTGAAAGGGACATCAGATTTCAGTGCTCCATCTATGTCCATGTTCATAGCAACATAAATCATAATAGCTCAAAATTGGAAGCAGCCTTTCTGTCCATTAACAAATAAATTGATAAAGTGTGGCATGTATACACAATGGAGATTGGTGACATTTTATAGGTAAAAGTGATGACACCCTGTGATGGTGACCAACAAATGAAAAGAGTATTAAGAGCAACTATCTTTAGCTCAGCAAGACAGCGCCTCCCCGATAAGCATGAGATCATGAGTTTGAGTCCCAATGCAAGATATAACCAGGGCATAGCTCAGCAGTATAAACACCTAGCTGGCAAGTGCAAAGTCCTGAGTTCAATCCCCAGTACCACAAAAAAAAAAAAAAAAATCTATACATAGACAGAGATAGATAGATATGAAAAAAATATCTGGAAGGAACAATTAAAAAAAAGTTCTACCTGCAAGACAAATCTGATAAATGTGGAAGTTATAAATGTAGTCTGAGTGTATATATGGTTTTCACATATAAAGCTGACGTTTTGGCAGGTCAGGAATAGTTTAATACTTGACAACTTGAAATGGCTGAGCCTGATAAGTTAATACAGAAGATGTAGTTGCCACCTTGGTGAAAGTTGAGTTCTTTCAAGCCAATCCTTTATTATACAAGGAGTCACCAAAATATGTGGTTTACATTTCAGTTTTTTAAATTGTGATAGTAGAAAAGACATTGCCACAGTTCTCTGGCAAAGTGTCCCCTCTTACTTCAAGTACCCTTAGCCTACCATTCTTGTATTTTCTGAAGCCGTTACAGAATCTGTATTTTTTTAGGATATCTTTTTGTGATGTCATCAAAAATGCAATGAATTGAGCTGGCAAAATAGCTCAGTGGTCTAAAACACCTACTTAGGCAAGCTTATCCAGAGTGCAGTAGACCCTGGTACTACATGCTGTGCCAGCCTTGCCTCCAGGACGGGCTGTTCACAAAAATAAATAAATAAATGTAAATACAACAAAGCCTATTGCAGAGTGCTAGCCAACAGAAAGCCAGGCTGATGAAAAAATGATGCAACTTTTTTGTGCTACATGAGTGTCTGCATAAAATAATCAATACATTTCTATGCATAAAAATAAATATGATTCTGTGTCCTCATTCACTTTATCCACCGTTTCTGGCACTGTGGCTTCTGGCTCTTCCCCAAGGTCCAAATGACCCTCAAAGCTCAATGCTTTGGACTCAGGACCTCCAGACAGCCAAGAAAACACAAGTAAAGACACTCATGAAAGAGGACTTCCTGGGGTAGGGGAGATGGCTCAGTAGAATAAGTGCTTCCTTGGCAAGCCCAAGGGCCTAAGTTCAATCCCTGGTTCTGCAAAAACAAAAAGAAAAAAAAGAAAAGATCCAGCTTTATTAAAGGTACTTTTCATAAACAGTCATGGTATTTTAGGCAGGACATGGGCACTCAATCTTTAACAGTATACAAAAACTTTCAAACTCCCTTCTTAGATGGGCTACCAAAAATCAGAAAGCCACTATAAAATCCAATGAAGTCTTCATTTGAGGCTCTGAAGTAGGGAAAGTTTGGAGTGAGGGTTGACATTTCATATTTAGCATGTTGTTTAACAATTTTTCACAAGATGACCCTTACTTTCAGGAAATGAATATGGCAGAATTATCAAGTTGAGTATCCATAATCCAGAAAATTCAATTGTTCCTGTGAGACACCATCTCAATGTTACTGGCAAATCCAGGTTTCCTGACACACTGGGAACATCACTGTGGGGAATCAGGTCCCAAGAGGTCTCTGGGCTTAAGACAGTTAAGCCTATGCCAATGGCAGAAGAAAAGAGAACGTAAAACGACCTGGGAGCTATCCCGTACTACAAGACATTTGTGCCAAGGTGGCCACATGTGTCAACATCAGGGAATCCCTCCTCCTGGGAGCCAAGAGGAAATCTCAAAACCAGCAGGGAAAGTGCCTTCCCCACATCAATCTGGCTTTGGAGACATTGTACTACTGACATATGCTCCTTTCCCTAAAAATGACAATAAGTATTCTGTGTGCTAACAACATAGCTTTAAAAAAAGTAAAACAAAATTATGGATTTTTATAAAACTTGATAAAAATAGTATTTCAAACTGCATAGTCACCAGAAGTACACAGTTATCAAAAATGCACACACTTCACATGGCATCTCCAGCACCTTCAGCTTTTCATGCCTGGTCTGTTTCAGCACCTCGATTTTCTGCAGAGTTATTCCCATCCTTTCTGGCATCAACTATTCTCTTTTTCCCTTTGGGTACCTTTCTACCATCTTTCTAGGGGCCTGTTTAGGCTTGGGCTCTGGCTTTGGAGGAGCTGGCTTAGCAGACAATATTGTAGATCTTTGTGGTTCATCCTTCACCTTGGCTTTATCTCCTTTAGCATCCCCTTCAGTCTTTCTCTTGGGCATGGTCGCAATGGTGGCAGGTCACAGGCACTGGACATGAGATGCAGCAGTGCACAGCTTTGGACAGGCCTGGGGATCATCCTCGCTTCTTCACACTGCTCAGCACAAGTATCATGAGAGGGATTAATGTCAACATGTGTCGGGAGCCGTTTTAAGATGGCGACCGCTCCTCGCTCCCCCGCCCATCGTGTCTGCCAAGATGGCGCCTACACCCGGCTTGCGAGTTTTTGTTGCTGTGCCTTAACCCCTCCTATTTAGAGAAAAGCCCGCCGTTTTTATGGTCCTGCCGATAACATATGTAATTGTGATTGGTCTATGAAATCTATATAGCT
>PVKA01005326.1:0-90000 GCA_004027165.1 Ctenomys sociabilis
GAGAGAGAGAGAGAGAGAGAGAGAGAGAGAGAGAGAGAGAGAGAGAGAGAGAGAATTACCGTTTTCAGCTCTGCTACCCCTGATCTCTTCTCTGCGCACCCAGCACTCAGGGTCTTTCACCTACCAGTGAATGTGTTTTTCTCTGGGGGGAGGGACCGGTCAGAGCAGACCCGAGCTGCAGTTCCCTCACCCTGCCTCTGAGAATTTCTCATCCAAACCTCAATCACGTAGGATTGCGTAGAGAGGAGAAAAGGGGAAAGACAGAAGACAGAGAGGGGTGAAGGGAGGGAAGGGAGGAAGGAAGCTGAGAGCCCCCGGCGCCCGGGACAGCAGGGAAGGGAGCAGGACCCGCACGCTGCGTCTACGCCTCCGCCACCCTGCGCTCCTGGAGTTCGGCCCCCACCCGGTCTCCACCTGGGCACGCCCGGGCTTCTGGCGCCCAAGGAACTCCGCGGCCATAGGTCCCGGTCCCACCCGCCGCCTAGGAGACTGCTACATCCGCGCGGAGTTTCCTGCGGAGCCGGCGGCGGCGCCTAGAACCTCACCCCCTGAATGGGACTCCGCACCGAGCGCCCCCTTCCGGGCCCGGGGAGGCTGCGACTGGGGGCGCCCTGCGAGCCCGCGGCTCCCGGAGGCCACCCGCGCAGCAGCAAGTTGGGCGAGTTGTCGGCCGCCGGCACCTGCCTCTTCCTAGCCGCTGGGCCCCGGTGCCCTGATTGCTCTCGCGTCCACCCCACGCCGTCACCCAGGGCGGCCTAGGGACGTCGCCCGCACCCCGGGCGCCAGACCATGGTGGGCAGCTCCGACCCAGAGCCGCATCCACCGCGAGCCTGCGTCGCCCTCGGCCTCCCCCGGCCCCACCCGAGCCAGCGCGCGGGGATTCGCAGCGCGCCGGTCACTTCCTTCTTCGGTCGGGATGGGCGGCGCGGGACCGAGTGATCAGGCTCGCGTCCGGCGGGTGAGCCCCATCTGAGCCGCCGCCAGTGAGCCAGCGACTGCCCTGCCGGGGCGCGGGAACGTGGGGGCCCGGGCGGCGAGGCGATGACCTGATCCCGAGCCCGCCTGGGCGCCCCCCGCTTCCTTCCCTCCCTCCGAGCTGTGCGGAGATCGGCGCGGCGCGGCGCGGCGGCCCTGGGCGGACCATGGCGGGGAGCTCCGGGTAAGGCGTGCGGGCGCCGAGCGGGAGAGGACACCTTCTGCAGGCATCGCTGCCATCGGAAAGGGGGCTTATTTAAACTACTGAGTCATTCCAGATTTAGGAGTCCCTAAATAATCACCAACTGTGCCCGTCTCGTGTCGGAAAGCCAGCGGAGAGAGCGCCCGCGCCTGGGACCCCGCGCGCCGCCTCTCGCGGGTTTCTCCCGAGGGTGCTCGGCCCTCGAGGATCTCCCTCCCTCTTCGCCCCCGCCCTCCCGGGGCCCTCCCCCCCCCCCTTCGCCTCGCGCTCTCTTTGCAGGGCTGCTGGAGGAGAGTCGCGCTCACCGCAGCTGGAAACAGCTGCCCGCGCCCGGCGCCCCTGCCCGGACTCCGGCCAGCCGCTCCCACTTCGCGCCGCTCGGATTCCAGCACACAGGCGGTCGGGCCCTGGGGACCGCAGCCGGCGCGATGCTTTCCGTAGACCTAACCTAGCCCCAGCAGGGACGAACCTCCTAACCTCCAGAACTGCGGTCTGCGGGGAGTTTAAATTGCTGCCTTCCTCTTCTCTTTCTCGCGGTTAGTGTTTTGTTTTCTAAATGAACGTTTTGTTCACTTTTTAGTATTTTCTACCGGGGGCACCGCTACCCGTCTCGGTCAACAGACTGCTTTGTAAACGGGTTTTTCTATGTGTGGATGTGTAGCTATACTTCGGACACTTGGCGACGCTTGTGCCTCTCCAGCTGGGGTACAGCTTGTTATTTTGGACCTTCTTTTCCCTCCTCCACTTGGTATCCCGAACGCATTGTGACCAAACTTCCCACTGACCCCCGGACTTGGATTGCCTTGGGGTGCAAGTGTGGGGTGCAAGCCTCTACTTCGCAGGAAGGCCTGGGACCGCCCCGCTCCCGCCGCCAGCAGTTGGGCAAGTTTACATCTGGATTTTCACACGTTTTGTCGCCACTGCCCGGACTCTGACTAACTGTGGGCGCCAGGTGGTCCGTACTGCAGCCTCCTCAGACACTATTAGCACTGCCTCCCCGCGTCTGTTCCTGCCCTCAGGCCGCCAAGGTCCTACCCTCGCCCCGGGGAAGCGCAAGCCCGAGGGCGCAGTAGAGCCTGGGGCCTGGGGCCCGTGCTGAGCAGCAATGGCTGCAGCAATAGCCAGCTCCTTGATCCGGCAGAAGCGCCAGGCGAGGGAGTCCAACAGCGACCGGGTGTCGGCCTCCAAGCGCCGCTCCAGCCCCAGCAAAGACGGGCGTTCCCTGTGCGAGAGGCATGTTCTCGGGGTGTTCAGCAAAGTACGCTTCTGCAGCGGCCGCAAGAGGCCTGTGAGGCGGAGACCAGGTCAGTAGAAGCCCGGACGGTGGGCTCCGCAGAGGCGGACACCCCTTCTTCCCTTCCTTAAAGTACCTGGATCCTCAGTTCATAGAAGAGAACTAGAATCCTTCCATTCTGGTCCCTAATTTCTAGACATTTATTTCAACCACGCTGCTAGTGAATAGCTTCTGGTACCATATTCAGGAAAACACTTTCTGCTTTACAGCTTGCCTAAGAGAGGCACATGTACAGGTGCACCCAGTTCCAAATAGCCTGTAGCTTCCCTTGAGGTCAGCGGCCACCTCCTTCACACCTTTGTTCATTCTTTCCCTTTGCTCTCCCATCCACCTCTCTGTCTATCCATAGAGTACTTAACCTGCCCTTGGGACCTGCAAGGAAAGCTCCTTCCAGTATCTCTCCTAACACATGACAGACATCAGTAGACATGAGATGAACTTGTTCTCCTTTGGTCTAATTTTGTTGGCTTCCTCCAGCAACACAAAGTATTGCTTTCAAGAACCCAACTGATTTCTCACGTCTCCATTTCTCACCCACCCGCCCATTTCCTTTTACACATTCTTTTTCTCTTCCTTTCTTTAAAACACTTTGGTGGTTTCCAAGAGCTCTGCTGATAAACTTTCCTGTGCCTTTGTCCTCCTCTGTACACTCACAGGGTTGAGACACTAAGCGAACAAGACAGCATCCAGAGTTTGGCTTCAGAGCATGTAAGGAAAACTTGAGGCTGCTTGGAGATTTTAATGGCATAGCCTTTCTGAAGCTTCTCCTTGGCAGCCCTATACTTCAAAGATTAGTCTTTGACGTATCTTTATTTAAAAAGGAATACTTTTAGATGTCTTGAGTTTCCGTGTGATGATTCCCACCTCAGCCAGCTTGGTCCCAGCTTGAGAGAATAAAAACAAAGTGCTAAGGTTTAAACTTCTATCAAACCATTTATCCTCCAGGTATTGTTACAACTATGTTACCACAACTGAAAGGAAACACTGTCTGAAATGGGAGTCTGGCCTGTAGTTTGTTGACCACCATAGGTCTCTACTTTGTAACCTCCAGTCTGGTATTCTCTTGTGTTTCAAAAGTGGAGCCCCATTGATAGCTTCACAGGGGCTCAGAGATGGCTAAGGAGTTCACAGTGAATCTTTGTAGAAAAGTTCCCTTGTTTTATTTCCCTTTGGGCTTTCATGACTTTAGTCACTTGTGACACTAGTGGGCTCACTTGATTATTTGATGGTGGCAATACAGTAGTAAATTTCAGGAGTAAATAAAGATGATTACAATCCCAAGACAGGGGTTATTAAAGTTTCTGTTAGTTTTCATCATATTAATGTAGCTGGTACATTTTATAAAATGAAGTTTATGCAAAAACTGGAGTTATCTCTGCATATTAAAAAATTGAGGTTAGGAGAAATTAAAATCTCTTTCTTTGTTATGTAAGAATGGTTTGGAAACCTTCTCTTAGGGTTTGTGTGGTCCGCATGGAACCTCAAGGCTCTGAACAAAATGTGACTCTTGAATCTCAGTCCCAGGAAGCCTCCTTAGATAAAAACAAAGTAGTAAGTATTATAGATGGATTGTATTTGTGAGTACATAAGTGAAACTCACCTGGTCTTTCGTAAAGTTGGTTTGTAGATGGGCAAATCACATGACTTAATGTTGTGTGGAAAGGAAAGACTGTGTGCTATATCCCGTGGTTATTTCCTTAGTATCTCATTAGAAAATAGGGAATATCTAAATTTATTGTTTTATTCAGTGTTGATTGAATCTGTTCTACCCTCGCATCTCTCTCTATGAAGGGTTCACTGTGGCAGAGAGCATGCTGACTGGTGGCTTCTTGTAGCTACAGTGTCACAGTAACAATTTGGCAGACATGGCAGGAACTGTTGAGCCATTTCCAGTGCAAGGACAACCTGATTGCATTTGTACACCATGGTCCAGGATTTGTTCTAAAGCACAAAACAGAAAAATGAGAGTGTGGGGGTGCAGAAAAGCTTTTTGAGAAGATGATGGTGTGCTATTATTACTAACAAAGGCAAATAATTAGTCTGTTGGTTTACTGTCAGCAACCACGACTCATAATGAGCTTATTTATAGAGATGGCACCTTGTACATCTCAATTTCACAGAGGATTCTTCAGTGGACTGGAAGGTGCCCAATATGAAAAAGAAAAAATGTATGTGGATTATGTGAATGAACCTACTTCATGAGCACTTACATTTTATAATCACTTGATATTTCAGTTAGTCTCTAGGTTTCTCTCCCATCTCTTTGTTAGGTACACATTGAATCACAAATGGTGAGGTGATGAAATGGGAGATCTTACTTTGATAAAATATCTCCACTTGAAAGTCTGTCATTGAGACACACCTTCCTCTGTGCAAACTTTCTAGGAGAGTGAGCTTGGGGCAGAGAGGCTAACCCAGATACTTCATGGGAAAGGCTGTGATTCTCTTCTGACTTCAGGGTTTACATACTGATGCTCAGTTTCTTCTCTTAGCTCTTTTCAAGTTCTGTTATGGGTAGCACTGAAGCTGTAAACACATTGAGCATCCAAAAATTATCATAGATATGCCGAATGGAAGTGTGGGACTTGGCAGGCAGGACTTCACACCAGTCAGGTACAGAGCTAGAGAGTGCATCAGATGTTGCAGGTGCCCTCCCTGAGCACACTATGAGGGTGCAGCCTGTGTTTGTGCCATGAAACCATGACCTTTTAGAGCCATAGTAAGATTGTGGTTTATTTGCAGTTACACAGTAAGACTATGGCAAAATAGAAACCAGATCTTTAGTCAGTTGATGACAATGAAGAGGAAGAAGGGGAAGGAGAAGGAGGAGAAGGAGAAGGAGAAGAAGGGGGGAGGAGGAGGAGGAGAAAAAAAGAAGAAGGAGGAGGAGGAAAAGGAGAAGGAGAAGAAGAAGAAGAAGAAGAAGAAGAAGAAGAAGAAGAAGAAGAAGAAGAAGAAGAAAGAGGAGATGGAGAACATGGTGATGATGGTTATGAGTTGTTTGTCCTCTTTGCAACATAGTATAGAAAAAAAAGTAGTGTTGAAGAAGAGGTGGGTGTCCTCTGTCAAGCGATGGAAATAATTGTGTAGGTTTTTTTCTCCTCCCTTCAGGGATTGACAGTAATATTATCACTACCAATATAATCATGTAATTTTATCAGAGTGTAGAATATAGGAAAGAGATTCAGGCTAAGAAGGCAACTGGAGTTCAGTATCAAGCATCCATCATTAGCATGAGTTATCAGAGTAAACCCAATAATAAAGTAGTACAGGCAGCACAGGACTGGTGAGCCCTCAGGTGCTTTACGGGCTGCAGGTTTTTGGAAAGGAAATGTTGGAGACTCTGACCTGGCAACTTGGTTGAGGTCATCCAACCATGAAAAAGTCTTTAAAACCTGCCAGTCTGTGCACTTTCCAATAAAGAAAGGAACATATATGGTCATTCTTTGACTCATTCCTTACATGTATAATACCTGTATTTGTATAATGTATAATACCAGATTTGCTAGCATGTTTAATTGAAATGTCAATGTTTTTTAATTTGCTGTACATAGGCTTTTAGTATATCCATATGAATTACATAGGTTATTCAGTTCCAGACTTTGCTTTATTTTGAAGAGAAGGATGTGCAGAAGTGACTGGTTCTGAAATGATTTATGTTTTGACGGAGAAGTTGCATCAGGCAATGGGTAGCATTTGCAATGAAGGAGGGACAGTGTTTATGGAGTCTCTGAGTGTCTGGCCAGCCTGTGGAGGTCAGCCAGTGTCATTCTCATCTCTCAAACAAGAGCCTTTCTAGAAAGTGCAGAATAGCTAGATGAGCTTAAAATCCATCTATTTTAAGTGATTTATTATTTTTTCAACATAAATTACTTTCAGCTCTTAACATTAAACAGAATCAATGAGGAAAAAAAGTTCTTCACTCAAACCATCAGATGCTTTTTATAATTCAAGCATTATGTTTTATTTCCCCTTTCTTTTAAAGATGATGTAGTACAATTATGTGTGTTATTGAATCAAAGAAGTGGTAATAATTTTGACAAATTTTGTTTATTTTTATTGCGTCTTATTTTGCTATATCTTCATTTTTCTTATTATATAGTTGTATTATTTATAGTATTTCAGAATTTTACCTACTTGTTTTGGTAAGTGTATAGTATTTAATAGCATATTAATTCAGCATTCACATTAGAGAAAAAAATGTGTAGTAAACAGATCCTTTAAGAAGCAATGGCAGTTGAAGGGTTGCTCAGTCCAGTGATCTGTGGAGCATAAATTGGATGTTTATAATTAAAATACTTAGGTCAGTATCTAGATCAATAATAAATACATACAATAGGTACTATTTTACATTTATAGCAAGTACTTTTTTTTTTTAACTGTATGACATGTCTGAAATATAAAAGTCAACCTAATGAAATGAGATTTGTTTTGATATGTTAAAAAAAAAGCAAAGGTTTTCTTTTCAGAAACCCACCCTGCGGTTTAAAGTGATTCTCTGCATGTGCGCCCGAGTGTGCGGTGTGCGTGTGTGTGTGTGTGTGTGGGTGTGTGTGTGTTTAATCCTATTTTCTCTATCACAGTGAATTTCGCCAACAAATTGCGTTTTCATTGCAAGAATGCTTTCCTGTGGCAGGCACTGTGATCTCTTGGTTTCTTTCACTCCACAGAGATCACATCAGGCCATAACTCGGGATTAAGTCTTTAAAGTTTTAATGAAGTGGATATTCTTGAACAGAATTAGAAAAAAAAAACCAAAAAACAATTTACAGGAAATGAAGCAGTGTTTATATCCGAAAAATAACTAGGAATATGTTTGGGAAATCCGTGGAAATAAGAGTTTTATCTCTGAAAGCTGCATTTTGCAAAAGTTACGGATGTGTTAGGGCAGCACACCGCATTCTTGTACTTGGTGAGGGCTATTTCTTCAAAGGTTTTGCAGTGTGGATTTCATTTGGAAAATGTATTTTTTTTCTCGTATGTTTCTTGAACGCTTCAGTGTAGAGTATATTTGCTATTGACTTTGACTTGTAGAATTATAATATATACTGTGTGAGAACTCTCAAAAACAGCCTTGTAATACATATGGGTACATTTAATGTACTGCATTTTGGATTTTACTGAGATTTTCTTGTCTTATTCCAAGGCTGTCTCCTAAGCATCTGTGAGAGGAGGAGCCTCAGATGCGAAGTGTCTATCAATGAAGTAGATTCAATCAAAACTGCGAGGGCCAGGGATGCAGCTCAGAGGCACAGTGCCTGCCTGGCAAAAACAAGGTCCTGAGCTTGATTCTCAGCACCAAACAAAACAAAAAGAAAAAAAGAAAGCAAAAACAAACAAACAAACAAAAAACTAGACTAAATGATGTTGGAATTTGCTTCAAGACTTTTGCTTGTTTTCCTTCGTAGTTATCTTAGAACTGGGCAACACAACCCTCCACATACTTGTTTAGATTTATTTTATCAGGAAATGCACTGTGTGTCACATGATTTCCACTTCCTGCACCATAGATTATTGATCTTTGTGGTCCAGCACATTGAACTAAAAGACCTTGAATCTGAATACTCATTTTAATTTTTAAGCTAGAAATCCACAGCTGGGTAGAAGGACATGAAAAAAATCAAGCTATGTTGGTCATGGCTGTGTGGTTCCTTTGCTCTGGGTGTAGCCTGGAGACCCCAAGGAGGGAGGGAAGTGGGAGAGCTGTGACCATGTTCACATCAGTGCTGCAGAGCCCCCGTGGTGAGTGGTGACGTTATGTACCAGGCCCAGCTTGCGGGCTGGGATATCCCTCCCTGCATACAAGGAGCTCCCGAGATCTCAGGCAGTGCCACATGGGGACACCTCAGGATCTGCTGGGAGTCTTGGGCCCAGAGGGGCTGACATTCCTGACTCTGAATGTAAACAATTGCTTCAGATTCTTTTTAAAGATGTTTTCAAAAGTAAAGAGGTTGCTATCAAATCTAGGAGAATTCTATAGACTTACTGGCTTTCATTTTCCCCCCAAGTTACAGTTTCAGTGATCCAACAGGATCATTAAGTACCTGGGCTTTGGAGTGGGATTTGAATTTTGAATTTTGGATGCAGCATTCACAACTATAGTAGGCAAGTTTTTAAAATCTGTTTTGAGCCCCAGCTGCTGATTGTAAATGAAACTTTTTTCTCAGTATTTGCTCAGCAAATTCCTGTCTGAGGGAGAATCACCTAAGCCAAGCTTTGAAGGGTGAAATCCACCAAACAAGCAGGGTGGAAAACACTGAAGCCTGTGGCATGGGGTTGGCTATGAGAGGGTGCTGGGCGCTTTGGAAGGAGCTGAAGTAGACTAGAGTAGGGAGCACCAGAGGGGTGCACAGGGGTTGGAAAGCTTGGCTATGGCTGGGCCAGGGGTGTGGGGAGTCCTGAAAACTCAAAGAAAACATTTCCAGCTTTAATGGAGCATCAGAACAGGCTAAGCAGTGTGAGATGATACCATGTGCCTGCTGCTTTAAAGAGACCCTCTGACTTAGGGGAGTGGAGGGGAGGGGAGGGCCAGGAGCCAGCCTGGAAGCAAAGGAACAGGAAGGAGCAAGGACAAGAGCTGGGTGGCAGTTCTTAAAGTGGATGCAGAAGTCCAGGGTGCCATTAGCGGTCTTTCAGTGGATCTCCATAGATAAAATTGTTCCCATGAAAATATTTCACAATGATGCTAACAACTTGCCTTTGTAAAGATCACCCTTTCATAAGTATCTCCTGAAGCTCTCCAGATACTGTAGGAGAGATTTGGAAGCATTGGTCCATTCTCTTTTCAGCCACATTTCTATGTGAGCCCAGGTTGTCTTCATTTACTTTTAAGTACATTGTTGTGTGGCAAGAGTTCGAACCAGAAGCAATTTTGAGAATTTAGCTGACTTTTATTAAGCCAGACATGAGGCCTGCAAACATATTGATGAACTAGATACTTTGTCAATATTTTTGAAAATACAGCTATGTTTCATTCAAACATGTTTAATTAACATTTAGTTGGCTTATTATTTTTATTTTAAATAAATATTTGAATTTTTTCTATAGTTTTTAAATACAGTAAATATTGAGATCTATGAGCACATATGTACAAAGTCCTGTGGAGCACCCAGTAATTTCTAGAAGTGTGAGAAAGATCCTGAGACCAGATGTTTGAGAACTGTTGACTTAATAACTCTTTAATCCCAAGTAGTCCAGCCTAGACTACATAGTGAGCCTCTGTCTCAACAATTAAAAATTTTAAAAAGGACTGGAGAAGTAGCTCAGTGGCAACGTACTCGTCTAGTACGTTGGAGCCTCTAGGTTCAATCCCCATGCAGAAGAAAAATAAAAAGAATATTCAACGTCGTCCGTCGATCAAGTGCTACCAACTCGCAAGGACAACTGTACTAGCAATTGTGCAGCAGGGAGAGACAAACATTAAAGAACATTGCAAATGTTAAGTTTCCCCAGTCTTTCAAGCTTGATAAAATACATGGCACCACATAATCCCGAACATCCATGCTCTCCAAGTGGCTTTCCCAGGTGTCATATTTTGGGCCAAGTTCATTGGTCTTGACGTAGTCAAGTGAGTTTAAAGACAAACTTTGTAAAGTTCTCACACTTGTGTACCTATTGGATAGACATTTGATTAGTAAATAAGAGTTACGTATCTCCCAGAATTCCTCTTTCTAGGAAAATCCCTGTTCCATACTTAATGTTACCCTAGATGGTTCTACTGTATAGTCAGGGATGAACTACTGTCTGCTCAAAACTTTTCCTTTCCTACCTTGTGGCCCTTAGGTCAAAAGTAATTATTCTTTAATGCTTTTATGAATGCATTATTGATGCCTCCATGCTGTATACAGTATTTTTAATTATAATTTCTGTCTTAGTTCATTCAGGCTACTGTAACACAGTGTCATCAAGTAGGTAGGTTAAACATCGATTTCTCACAGTTCCAGAGGCTGGGAAGTCCATGATCAGAGCACCAGAAGATTTGGTGAGGGTCAGATTCCTGGCTCCTCATTGCCACTGTTCTTGTTGTTTTCTCTCTTGGCAGAGGGGTCAGGGAGCTCTCCAAGGTTTTCTTGCTAAGAACATTTATTCCATTCATGATGACTCTGCCATCAACACCTACTCATCTCTCCAAAGCCTCACCTCCAGTTACCACCAGTTTGAAGGTTAGGATCTCATTGGAGGAAGAGGAGTGAAAGTACTCCTTTTATGGCATCTTACTCTTCTCTTGTGGCTGAATCTTGAAAGCACTGCACAATGGAGCTGCATTGAGTGTGTGTTGCTGTGTTTCATCTCCTTGACAAATGTTTGAATTTGTAAGGAAGAAAAAAACCTGTGCTCTGGTCAGCGTGAGGTTCTAGGTGGCTATTGTGTTGTCTGTATCATTGCAATTATTAGATTTTGCCAAATCAATGAGCAGATACTGGAGCCACTTGCTTAGCAAGAGAGATCCTCAGTATCTCCACCCCTCACATAGTGATAGTGAAGTTCTGCAAGCTGGCGACCTCCAGTTTCAAAGCAATAGTTACAATCTGGTTCTTAGTTTGAATTTAGGTGGGATTTTCCTGATGTCCTTTTAGTTTCACTTAACTAAAAATAGAAACAGACCTCTGTTTACTGTTTTGGAAAGCACAAAGGTATATAAGGAATTTTTAGTTGGAAAACCATTAACTATAGCTCTCCCTATCTCCGGAGGATACTCATGATTGGAGACATGGAACATAAATGTGTTCCCTGCCTCTTACCCAGACAGGAAGGGTGAAACTTATTCTCCTTGTGTGCTGTTTAAATATTCTTAATTACATCCAGTGCTTTAATTACTTCTAATGTACTAACAAGTATATCTTTGTTTAAAATATCTGCTTTTGTCCTGGTCCCCTTCATGGGTTAGGAATGATATCCAAGGTGTTGCAGTGCCTTAGAATTTTTTTTTTTTTAAATAAGGTCAAGAAGGGGACTGAAATGAAGTGTGAAAGAGATTCATGAGAGAAAAACTGTGTGCTTATATAAGTTATCATAAAGAAAAAAAATGAAACTTTCCAGAAGAGATCTTTTTTATTGCATTCATGACTTAAATGCTGTATTTTAATTTTGGAATTCAAAAGATGAATCAGGTCACCTTTACAGTGTCCTCAAATCAGATTATACTCCCCAAACAAGAACTAAGGGCAAAATTTTAACTATGAACCAAAAGTAAGGGTCCATATTCAAACTGTCAGTTTAGATAAGGTGTAAATTCCATTTTTAGAGAAATAGCTTTAGCTCTGCCATCCTCCTATCTGCCTCCTGTATGAAGCTATATTCAAGAAAGGATAGCAACCTAAACTCACCTAAAAAGGCTGGAACCAATGAGGCATTACCTGTGAAAGTCTTTGGAGTAGTGAATACCAAACAAATCCTAAATAGAAAGATAATCTTAATTTCTGAGGTAACTCAAGTGCACACCGTGGACTCAGTTACAGCTGTGTTGCTTTCAAGATTTTCTGCTTCAAAAGTTGTTGGTGGTGGGGTTTTGTAGTCAGCATGTAGCTATCAGATCGTGCCTGAGATGATGGTCCAGAAGCTCAGAATCCTAGGAGAGGGGATTGTGTTTACTGAAACCCAAGCATCTGCTGTAGTCCTCTTCTTGTACATTCTTCCTCTGAAGGCCTGAAGGTTGGTGCTTCCTTTAGAAAAATGAACCAGATTCCTGACTCCCACTCTGGTTTACTTGCCTTTTCCTGCAGGTTCTGTTCTATTTTGACTTGCGGGTTTTGCTTAGGAAAGCAACTGGCAGCCATAGGCTATGTCCACATTCTCAGCTCTGTTGTCCCAAAAAGTCTATTTACTCCTCCTTGACCACCCGTTAGTCTTGAAAAAATGTTGAGGAAATTCATTTGAAAATTATTCTTTACCTGGTATTGCCACAAAGTTCCTTTTTCTGGGGCTGTGTTTATTGGGTTGCCATGTGGCATCTTGAGTTAAGTGTCCTGTCAGTCTGTCTTTTGTTGCTATAATGAATTATCCAAGCTTGACTATTTTGTGAGAAAAAGAAGTTCATTGAACTCACAGTTTTGGAGGTTCAGAAATACAGTGCTAAATCTGTCTCTGATGAAAGCCGCTTTGGCTGGGGTCACACAGAGGAAGGCATCTTACTTGGTGAGAGCTTGTGTGAGCTGGATCACTTGCCGAGACGGGAAGCCAGAGAGCAAGGAGGGGCTGGTCTTGCTGTTTTATAACAAGACGTGAGCAAAGTGCCTACAATCCCATGAGAACTGTTAATCCCAAGTGCAGTATCTCTAGGCACTTCTCACCAAGACCTACTTCATAAAGGACCTACAACCTGTCACATTGCCTAGTGGAGGACTAGGTCTCTGATGCATGAATTTTGGGGTGCACCTAGGCCATCCCTAAACCATAGTAAATCTCACTCATTGTCTGATTCTGCCGGTGGCAACATCACCTTGCTTGGGAGCCTGCCTCTCTCAGGTTATTTCTAGCCTGGTGAAAACAGAAGTTCTCTCATCCTCACTCTTCTTCTTTCCACCTGAACTGTTGTCCTGCCACTGTGTTTTTCATGCTGCGCAACCTCCTTCAGGCTGACATTAGTTTCCTTTGAGTGATGGGTCCACCTGTGAGTTCTGAGCAATGCAAGCTTGGTGCACCTCGCTCTATTATTTGAATCTGAGCAGATGTTAAAATGCTATTGAAAAATCCTGTCGAAACTGACACTTTGATTAGGAATTCTCTCTTGGGCTGTTATGTACCCTGACTTGGAGGATGAATATTTACAACATCAGCCTCAGCAAGAGTACCTAGTAGGGTATGCGACTTAATGTGCTTGTGCATTTGAAATGGAAAACATCAGAGCTCACTCCAGGGGTGATTGGATAGTCACAGTGGCTGAGTTAGGTCAGGTAAAAGGAATGAAATCCATCCTGAGTCTATTCCTAACTGCTACATCATTGTGTCCCCTTGGGGTCTTGAGTAATATAAATGTCATTAGCTGCTTATACATTGCTATAGTCGAGTTATATTGCCAGACACCTAGTGAGTATCTGCACGTCACGCTGTGAGCTTGGGAGTGGGATAATGAGAGAGAGCCCTGCCCTGTTCCTGCATGGTCTTGTATAATTAAGAGTTGTTGGCTCTGGCCCAAGTTGTAGGTATACTGGCTTGCTTGGGACAGTTTCTCCCTTAATATCCATATTTCAGAAAAAATAATAATTCATTAATTTAAAGAAATAATGATAATCTGTCTTTTAAAGGAGCAGCTGTGGGTTGAAGGCCCTGCTAAGCACATACAGTTGGTACTTTTTTTTTTGTATTTTTGTGCAGGGTTTCACTATGCAGCTCCAACTCAGCGATCCTCCTATTTTCAGCCTCCCTAACAGTGGGATTATAGCTGTGCGCCACCATGCCAGACTGGGCTGCCAGCTCAGTGCACCCGGGGTGGGGCCGGCGTGGCATCTAGCACATCTGTTTTTGTCAGTGTGTCATGGCTAGTGTCATTACTGTGCCACAGCCTGTACAGGTTCTCCAGGCTGCTCTAGACACCTCCGGATTTCTTGACTCTCATATGATCCTCCCTGTGTCCCTCATCTCAGGTGCTGTAATTCACAGTGGTTGCTTTTTCACTTCATGAAGGACACCCTTGTCCTCCACACCTGTCCTTCCTTTCCTCAAGCACAAGCCCTGATTCTTCCCTGCTGCACAGCCTGACTCCTGCATCTTCTGCTGGATGTTCTCAGCTCCTCTTAGGTCGAGGGCATCATCGCCTGGCCCAGGCTCTGCACCTGTATTGTCTGTGGTTCTGTCTTGTCCTATCTGTCTCTCTGCTCCTGGGGTGTGACATCTGGGTGAGAAGGGGTCTGTTATTACAATGTTTTATACCTAGCAGATGGTCAGAAATATCTTACCAAAACAAAATTTATTCTTTTGATGTCTTATATGCACATGGTATCAATGTTCATCAGGATTTAAGGGAATTTCTGTGCAAATATAAAAAAAAAATGAGTAAGCCATTCGTACATTTAGGTAATAGTAATCTTTCTTTCTTTTCTTTTTTTTTTTTTTTTTGTACTTAGTAAAGGGTCTACAGGGTCTTACTACACGGATTGGACTCCTAGTGATCCTCCTGTTTTTCAGCCTTCCAAGCGCTGGGATTACAGGTGCAGGCCACCATGCCCAGTCTAATTTGCCATCTCAGAATGCCCTGGGGGCAGGGCTAGCACAGCATCTAGAAGATTGAACCCCAGTCTCTGCACCTGCCTAGGCAGGTGTTTTAGTCTTCTTAGTTCTCTGGCATGCCTTCTTTATTCAATATTTAAACATGAAAATTGCATGAACCCATTTTCATTTGATACGTAGCTATTAAGTAAATGCTTAGAAGCCCATGGCTTCCCTTACCCCCCAACCTGACTCCTAATTGTCACCCCAGTTTCCCCTTGTATATACTTTGCCTCATAGCATCATAGACTTCCTATTGATCAACAAAGTGATCACTTAGGAAGGAGACATTTTTTATGGGGATGGTACAATAAGGAGTATCCTTATATTGATTTATGTCTTTGCTCTAGAAATTAAGAAGAAGTTGGTAGGGTAGCCAACTTGGAAAAGATCCCACTTTTCTTTTGACTGGCTTTGCTCTCTTAACTTTGGGTTAATGAGAAATAACCTTTGCCATTGATTTCAAATGTGCTTGTGCCTGGTTCTTACATTTACAGTTGAAACCAACAAGTCATGTTACTGTTGAATACCCCTGGGGGAATATATTTACTCTTGGTTCACTTTCCTTAGTAAAGTTCTAAGTGGAGGGGGAATTCAGTATTGATTGCATGTAATGAAAAAGCCTCTTCCTGTCAACTGTTTCTTACCTCCTTGGCTTTCTTCTTTCCTCTTTCTTACTCTAAAGCTATTGATAGCAGCATTAAGTGAGTCTTCTGTGTGCACAACAACCCTCTGTATTTTTCTCCACTTGAAACCTTGCACTTTTTAAAAGGAAGACACAAGTGGAAGGCTTTTGATGCATTCTAAGATAACATGATGTCATAGAAATAACATAGGGAGATAGAGTCCCTGGGACCTTGGGGGGAGTCCTTTTGTCTTTTGCTGTTTTTCTCATTTTCAGAACAAAAAGGATTGCTGTCAGAGATGGTTTCCTTTTAGTTGTGTCATTCTCAATGCTCATTTTTCATGTTGCTATTCATAGATGGATTCCAATACACACAAAAAATGAACTAATGATATGGTTGATATGACCCTGTAGAAGATTTGACATGCATATTAAATGGTATGGCAAGAAACTAGCAGATATATTTCCCAGGTACAAAATATATTTGTATTTCTTCCCTGTAATCCCAGCATTGTGGGAGGCAAAGGTGGGAGGTTTCCAAGTTTGATCTTAGCCTTGGCAACTTACCCACTGAGCAAAAACTTTCTTCCAAATGAAGAAATAAATAAACAAAACTTCAGCACACTTTAGTGTGAAGGTCTTGTGCTCCATTCACAGAACTAGGAAACAACAAAACAAAACCCCAAATCCAAAATCCAAAACAAAATACATTTAACTGCTTTCTTCTGTATTCTTTGCATTTGTTCTTCAGTTTATTAATAACACTGAACATAAATTGTATTTTTAGTTGAGTTTGTTTAGTTTCTAGAATTGTTACATAAGTTTAGAGCACATCACTGGGGGGATTTAATAACCTTCGAGCCAGATTATTTTCTAATGGAAAGTAGTTATTTATTTACTAGTGTAGTCTTAGAGAGAAGATAATGTTGAAAGTATGAAAGGGAAGGAGATTTTTGGATAGACTGGAAAAGGTATTGAGTGCAAATTGGAAAGGTATGTCTGAATAAGGTAATGTGTAAAGCCTTATTTCAGCATAGTTTCAAATTAAGCAGTGGAAATGCGGTAAGTAGCAGATGGCATAGGAATTGGAACGGTAATAAAGAGAAAAATCATTCCTAAATTATTAAGTGTCTAGGCCTTGGGGTACGCCATCAGGATTTCATTAATTAAGGGAGCAAGAAACCAACATTTGCTGGACATCAGGCTTGACTTTCTCCTACAATCATAACATTGAATATTGTGGGCATACAGTAAATTGAATTTTTCTATTAGTGGTAACACTAGAAGATTAAAATGGAAAGTTACAATTCAAATATTGCCTGAGATGATATTTTACTATTTCTTTGAGTTTCTTTTACCCTGGGTTACCCACATCGTGTATTATTATTGATGTGGTTGCTATTTGAGCTGCTTTTTTTTTTTCCATTTATCTGTGCGGTATGATTGTCACAGACATAGGACAATTCAGCTTTATTTTTGAATCACTGACTGTGTTATTTCACCAAGAACGGGCTTATCCTGTTCCTTGAATTTGATACTTAATGCACGTTAAATTTAGTCATTCCATGGGAAGAGTTCTTTAATTTTGAAGAGGATATTGTCACATTATGAATTTGAGAGTACCTCATTATATGCATCGAACAGGAGGGATCCTTAGAGAAAGAATTTGGAAGTGTGCGCTAGTATTATTTCTGTCAACATAGATAGGGGCTGACGGTAAGAGTGGGAAGTTTTCAATTATTGGCTGGGTTACTGTTGGAACAGATCCTCTTGTAGTGATGTGTTGATGGTAGTCCTTGTGGGTAACTTAACTGTTACAATGTTTCATGCTGTTGGACATGGCCAAGTGTATTGCTTGCTACAGAGCTTATTGTAATAATGACACAGGCCAAATAAGCCAGCTGAATGCTTCTGGCGGGGAAGCTACTCAACAGCACTGTGGATCCATTTACAAGTAGTCGTTTCTTGTATGCTATGATTCTGGGGATGTTTTGAGGTCATTGAGTGAAATCTTCTGATTCAGCTTTGTTCTAGCACATGGATGGAACTGTCAGCAATATTGTTTACTGTTAATTTGCAATCAGAGAGATTTGGGGTTGTTGGAAAATTTCAAAATCATCAATTATTTTTATGCTTGAACCTTCTGACTCCTTACCATTGTTCATTCATTTACATTTTCAATTATTTGTGAGTTTCCATAGCTTTAATCTATTCATTACTACAAACTAAGTAAAGACACAAACCCTTTTCTTAAGGAAGTTGTTAGGTGGTAGAGGTGGAGAATATGAAACATCTCAAATGGAGTCCAGCTTTCTGTCTGAACAGTTACAGTTGGAAGATTACCAAACCCATAGCCATCATTACACATGTTGTCACTTCTGATTATTGAATGCTTTGTTTTTTCCTCAAGGTTCATTCAATATCTGCCTCTTGGATAATTCTTAGTTTATATTATTTGGGAAAAATAGAAATAGAGAAAAAAAATATTCCCTTCTGTACCCTTCCCCATGTAATAATTACTTATATCACTGATTCGCAAATGTAATGTGTGTACAAATCTCCTGGGGTCTTATAAAATATAGATCCTGACTTAGTATGTTGGGATGGCCTCAGTCTTCATTCCAAGTGGTACCAGTGTGGCTACTCTAATGACCACACACCCTGAGGGGTAGGGTGAATCAAGTTACCAATGTGCTGTACCTCCTCAATGGCCCCTCCACATTCTGTGTCTTGTCATTGTCAGACTAAGTGCTCTTAGTTTCTCAGGTCTTCCTTACTATGAATCCATTGCCTCAGACCCTCTGAGGCAGACAGAACCATGATGTCTAAAAAGGTTAACAAACATATAAGCCAGGAGAGGAGTGGTAATATAATTAAATTCTGATTCTGGGTTTCCAGCCTGAAAATTAGGATGCTAGTACTTAACTGGCTTAAATTTGGAAATAAGTTTATTTGAGATGAATGATTTAGTGTACTTAAAATTGCATTGCATGCAAAACTTATGTTGACCATCCTGGTATTAACTCCAATTTATTGATATCATTGTAGAGTATATTTCTTAGAATAAATATTATAATCCATAGTTGGTATGATATATCCAGAGATATATTGAGTGTAGGTTAGAATTTTTGTGAATTCTTTGAGAGATCTTTTCCTCCCTCTGTACAATAATATTTGGTTAGCTGCTCTTACAGCTGCTGTTTAGAATGTGCTTTGAGAAAGGAACTTTATACTTTCACAATAGGTATTTTATTATGTTTTGATGTTAGCCAAACTCACAGGATTTTCACGTGAAGTTTTTTCCCTGGATCTTAAATTAAGCCTCTGGTCGGTCTAGACCTTACTTGAATCGATTCCCAGCTCTTTCTCAGGTGGATTTCCCAGCATGTGAGCTAAATGCATGAAGGCCTTACTGTGTTTAGTTTTAAGAGTTCTGTGTGTATTGTGTTCAGAATTTTAGCACTACAGTCAGTGCACTAATGTAACAAAGAGATAACATTTTACTGATTCTCAAATGGCAGCTCTCTTCATCCTTTCTGTGCTCAGGTAAATCTCTATCCCCCAGGTCTGCTGTGTACCTACTTACAAAGAATAAGTGCTTTTATAGTACTTGCACCCCTTTGTCAAAATTATTTGTTGTGTTTTTTGTTCTTCTACACTTTGAATTTATTGACAGTTGGGTCATCTTGGTATTATTAATGGTTGCTGATTAATATTCATTTTGTTTTTGTATTTTTAGGGATTAGCCTACAGGGTGTTCAAGGTCTCACTACCAGATTGGACTCCTAGGGATCTGCCTGTTTACAGCCTACCAAGAGCTGGGATGACAGGTGTGCACCGCTATGCCCAGTCTCAATTGCAGTGCCTAGGGGTTAGGGCTGGCACGGCAGGCCTGGGGATTGAACCTGGCTGTGCTTTAATTCACTGAGCTATTTGGTTGGACCTTAGATTAATATTCTTAATAAAGAGATTCTTATTTTTTTCTTTTTCTCTTCCTTCTGCTACTGTTTTCTTCTGGAATAAGTGCGTCTTTGTTGATTTCATCTGTATTTATGTCCCACAGAATAAGTTCATTTTGAGCTCCTTTTCCAAATCTAACTGAATACTCGATAACTCTGTAGTTCTTCTGCCAGAAGATTTCCTCCTGTTGAAATTATTATTATCTTCCTCCAGATCACAATCTGCTTTATATCTTGAGTTTCCTCTCCGTGAATGGCAGTAGTAATGATACTGAGTAAACACAGAACAAAAATTGGTAGGTTTTTGACACTAAACTTCTCGTGTGCCAACCTCCTTGGAACCTCATGTATCTTCGAGCCACCTGCTCTTTAGCTTCATATCTAGTGGCCCAGTTCATGGATTCTATCCCTGTGATGTTTTACTCCTTTGTTCATTCATCCAGTACCAGCTAGGGACTTTTGCGGAACTGTGTTAATAAGAGGGTTCAGGCATGCTAACAGCACGAGGCCAGGACCTTTGTACCACGTTATTACTGTTGCTCCTATCTTCCCTGCTTTCCTTTAGGAGCTGGTTCTCATGCCTGAAGAGTTGCAAAGTCTTCTAAATGTCTCAGGCTTGTTTTTCTTGGCTTTCTGATAATGTTTTACACAAAATTTTTAGTCATATGTAATATCAGGGTCCTTTCTTTTGCAATAGTTCCCAATTATAAAGCTGTGATCTTAATGGTCTTTAAATGACCATGATTCCTTGAAATAACTTGTCCTCTCATCTGTTTATCGGGTCACTTTGTGAGTTTTCCACAGCCCCTACTGCCTTTTACAGCCAGACCAAAAGATGAGAAAAATTCCAATAAGCAATATCTATGGGTGGTAAGTCCCCCATGAGAAATAAATTTTATTGAATTTAAAATATAAATTGTGGAGCTACATACCAGCAGTTTTGGTTGAAACTGAAATGCGTGACAGAAAGGCCTTCGTCCTATCCTTCTGTGTAGATGTTTGCCAAGTAGCTTGCAAGCTGAGCAGCCATTTTGACTGTGTGCTACTTGAAGGAATCAAAGCGTGTGGCCATTTGATGGCTTCCTGAGCTTCCAAGCCACTGGGTATGAGTCAGCCTGCAGGAAGGCTGTTTCTTAATGTACCTATGAGGCCATATGGCTTTGCTTGGTTTAGATTAAATATTTTTAAATTCAAACAAGAAACTTAGCATGTGCTATTTAAGTTAAGGAAGTTCTCTTTACTGCCCAGGTATTGTGGATGTAGAGCTTAATCAGACATAATACGTATTCCCCCTTTGTTCCTTGGGCTCATTTCTGTGCCATCGTCTAGCTGAGTTGTTGCTTATATCTGACATCTGTGGTTCATGGCCTCTCATAGAAATTATGCATCTGCAGAAGTGAGTCTTATATTTAGTCATAAGAGAATGCTTAGGTGTATCACACGAAGACCTGAAATTGATTTGAAGTATAGTTAAAGTGAAATTGATGAAGTTTTTGTTTTACTACGTCAGTTAAATACCAAAGCCTAGGATTGCCTAGTTTCCTTCTTTAGAATCTAGGATAGAAAAAAAAAAAGCAACCGGAATGCTCTTGCTGAAAAGATAGAATTAAAGTATATGCGAGTCATTCCCAGTGTTTCCCTGAGGAAATGCTCTGTGCAGATTTTGTAGACCTACGGGAAAAATTGTAACATGTAGACTTTCAATTTTATGGTTTTTATATTTGTCAGCCACTAATTTCTGTTTTGTTACAAGATTATCCTTTTTTTCTCAGTCCCTTTTGCTTTCTTAGGATGAATAATAATTTCAGGTCACAGGCATCAATCTCAGGAAAGTAGTGACAAAATTTCTATTCTGTTTCCTATTTCTTAAGTTATAAGTGAAAACCTTGGTTCAGTTTTTCTTTTGTATATATCATGTCTTTTAGAAAAATAAATGTCTCTTAAAATATATTTTCAAACTTTAATGGTTATTTATGGTGTGTCTCAGTCTTGGATCATCTAAGAAATTGCTCTAAAATGTGAAATAGAAATTAAAATATGAATTTATACTAGCTTTAATTTAAAAACAGTCTTGGTATATATATTTTAGGACAGTATCTACAGGGTCCATAGGGTCACGCAACATAGATCTTATTCAGTGATTCTTCTGTTTTCATCTCTGAGACCCTGGGATTACAGGTGTGCACCACCCGCCCAGTCTTAATTGTTCTCTCAGCGTGCCCCAGGGGTAGGGCTGGCACGGATCAAATCCCAGCTGCTTTGCTCTGCATAAGCAGGCGCTTTAGTCTGCTGAGCTATATGGCTGGCCCTTTGATTTTTATTTTTGAATTTTATGCTCTTATCTTATTTGTCACTGTATTAAAACTATGTGAATATAAATTATATATGTACTTTAACAGGCTGAGGTCTTTAGGGTGATACACTTCTGATTTTTGGTTTCAAACTCTACCAGAGGTGAAATATCTGACACATCCTTCTGTTTCCCTAGGATATAAGATGAAACAAAATAAAAAATGTATCTTGGTCTTTATAATCACAATTTAAAAAGCTTAATGACAATCCTTACGTTTTCCAACACATCGATTCACTTTCTGTGGTTTAGATTCTAATTTACTTATTTTGATTGTCTTTTCTTAAAATTATTTTTTATTTTTTGGTGGAACCGGGGATTGAACTCAGGCCCTTGCACTTGCCAGGGAAGCGCTTATTCTACTGAACCATCTCCCTGGCCCCTTTGATTGCCTTTTTTTTTCTTTCTGTTTTTATTAAGATATATTCATTTAAATACTTTCAATTATGTGAAAAAATTAAGAATAGGTATAATCAGATTTTGAAGTCTGCTTTGATATTCTATTAAAATAACTATCCAAAGGGTTGGCCAGATAACTCAGTGGACCAAAGCACCTGTTTAGGCAGAGCACAGTGACATGGTTATTGAGACTGGGGGTGGTGGCGCAGGCCTGTTATCCCAGTGCTTGAGGGGCTGCAAACAGGAGAATCACTACAAGTCCGGTCTACGTACTGAGACCCTATGGACCATGTACTAAATATAAAAAACCCCCAAAAACCCAAAACCAAAAAAACTGTCCAGGTTTATTGAAAGAAGGAAAATATAAAATAAATTATGTTTTAAGATAATTACGAAGGTACTTTAAGCAGACTTGTCTTTCTGCATTATTTTATTAATCAGTGATTTTCCTTTCTTTAGCCTAAGAATATGAGACATCTTGGTTAAACACAGTCTATTCATTTGAAATTCTGGATTTCTGAGTAGCTCCCACCCGGTCTTCCTCTTGTCTCTGTGAAATCACTCAGTTGCCAACTAAGAAGGATCATCCCAGCCCTTCCTCTGAGATATCATTATAAAATATTAACCAGCTCCTCTGTAAGATGTCCCTGCAGGCAGACATGCCAGGGCAGGTCATGATTCACTGATAATAATTGAATCTGATTGTAGTCTGAGGATGTGCTGTGCAGTGACACTGCGTCTGAGAGAATACCGTGAATATCCCCAATGCTCCTCCTCAGAATCCTGTGTGTTCTGCTAGCAACGGCCCATTTGCATATTCATATTTTATTTATATTTTTATTCAGAGAAATATTTATATTAGAGCCCAAGGAGTAAGCAAAAGCTTAGTAGGAATCTTATGGGAAGTTTGATACTTTTAAAATTAAAGGTTACAAAGCTACAGGTCTTGGGACTGGAACATTTTAAGTGCTGAATAAATTTTCCTTTAGATCCTTCTGTTTTTTGAGTCTGATGTCAGTATTCTTCCATTATACAAAGTTGTGTCTCTCAGTTTCCTCTTTATTAAATTAGAAATAGTTTCATTTCTGCACCTCTTCCATTAGTCATTTTCCAATTCACATACTGAAAGCACTTCTCTGTGTTTCTTCGAACACGGCCAGGTCTACAGATGAAACGACAGAAAAAATGAAAAATACAGAAATCACTCCAGTGATGATTACATCAGAGTCTTCTTTTAACTTTCAGAGTAATTTTTATTCCTTTGGGTCTTTGTTGGCTGATAGATCTTTATATCTCCAATAAATTTAAGGAAGTGAGAAAAGTAATGTTAATGAGATTTGAATACTGTTTTGCATCCAAGTCATAAATCAGCCGGAACTTATGACAGATGAAATTTCTGTAGGGAAAGTCAAATAATGAGACGAAACCTAAACATTAATTACTGCAATCCACATTTAAATCCATCCTGGAGACACACAACACCACTGTGTGTGTCCGCCATATGCACATGAGCTCTACAGCACAATACAAATATAAATGTGAGTTAATGAGCTATCAGGAAGAGTGTTAAAAACCCATGAAAACATTATCACATACCCTTAATCAGCCTGGCACTGTGAAATTAGCTCTGGAAAGACGAAGAGAAGCCTATTTGTGTCCAGACCGTGTCACTAACTAGGCGTGTGGTATTTGTTCTTCATCTAGTCATCCCTATGTTGAAAGCTTACTACATTCTTATTAGATATGTGAGAGAGAGGCAGTTCTTTAACTTTCCCTAAGCAGCCACGTTCATGTTAAGATAGTTTCATAAGAATGCTGATGAACAATCTGATCCTCAGACAGAGCCTGTTTTGGACTCTGCCCTGGTGTTGCTGGCAGCACCTGTGCGGCAACACCTCCATGGAGCAGGGAGTCCAGGAGACTTCAGGGGGTGTTTGTTTTTAGTGCCCACTTTCCCATTCTGTAGCACGTGGTGTGTGTCTGGAACCCAAGAGTTTCTGGCCAAATAAGCTTCTTAGGGAGCGATTGTACCGAAGGGCACATTGTATGGGAGGACACGCAGGTCCACGAGGTCAACAGCACGCGGAAGCACAGCTGATGCTTGGATGCACGAAAGCGTCTCTATGCGTGGAGCGCCTGTGAGCCTTCTGGTGGACATCGGGGACAAGAAGCAAAACCATATATATATTTTATTTAATAGTTACTTTGGTTTATTAAATTTAAATAGTAGAGGTGGGATAAGTGGACCTTCATTTTCTCCAGGCCCTACAAATACTAGGACGTGCAGGTGGTTTTAAATAATACCTCTATAGAAAACAACCTTACTTGAGTTTAAAATGCCTTCATAAGCTGAAGATAAGTAATTTAAAAACAAATACCAACAGAGAAAGCTCAGTGGTAATGGATCCTCAGCACTCCTCATGTGGTCTCGGTGCATTGGTTTCAGGACATTATGGGCATTTACTGCCATAGCCACAGTGAGATTTGTTCAGCTGTGATAAGCCATTTCATAACTACATCTGCACGTCCTTATTCCTGGATCTACCTGTATATATACGTGGGCAAGTATGCATGTATGCATGTATGTACATACGTACCTACCTACCTACTTACCTACTGACCTACCTGTCATCCATCTGCTGTTACCCTGTATAGAGGAGAACATAAAAACAAATAAGCTTTTTCCCAAAAGGAGAACAGCAGATTTAGTAAATTAGTCACGTTGTAATGACACTTAGCACAAGCCCTTTTACCTCTATGTTGGCCTTAGAAACATGCAGTAACTGACACCTATGCCTGCTGTGCAATACTGGCATCCACAGCCCTGGCGAACTCCCCCATGGGGTTGTCTATGAATGACACTTCACAGAGCATGACAGAGGGAAATCTGTAGTGGATCAGAGAGAAAGCCATTCTCAACGGATACTAGTGTAGTCTGTCTGAGAGATTATCATTTTTCCCTTTAAGAATCTTCACATATGCATTGGAACTCTTGGGTGAGAATTACTTGCTATAAAGAGGAACCACCACATTTGGGAGCTCCTCAGCGCTTGCATCTGAATAAGCAAATCGACATCTGTTCTAGCCTGCTTTCCTTCTGTTTCAATGAAGGTGTTTTCTTCTAGCAGATACCAGCCTCTGTATTCTGGATCTTGTCTCCTCCCAGCTTTGTGAGGAAGCCACATTACCCTCCACCCTTTCTCTGGGATTCTTGCTGTTTTCCATTCAGTGTGCCTTCACCTGCATAAGATAGCAGACAATCTGTCCTTAATCCCTATGTTTTTATAAGCTGGAACAGTGATTATGTCTCTTGTTGGTATTTGATCTTTTAATAAATCACCCATATTTACTGTTAACTTTTCTTTCCCTCCCACTTGCGATTTGTCTTTTGCTAATCTGGTATTGACATTCATCATCAACAAAACTGCTCTTGATGCTATTTTCAATGACTTTCAATTTACTTTCTGCAGTGGATGTTTTCCAGCGCTTATTATGTGACTTCTTGGCAGTGTGCAGATGCTGTGGGTCGGCTCCTCTGTTGAAAATATTCTTTATCTTTCTGAGTTTTTCTCAGTCTGCTTAATCTGTTTCACCTCCTTTGCTCCCTTTTGTGGGCTCCCCTGGCTCAGTACTGGATCACTGTATACTTTCTTGGCTTCACACCTTGAAAATCAGCTATTTTTGCCTTTATTTCCTCAGTCAAGACCTCTTTCCTAAGCTCAACTTGTATTTCCGACTTCCTCTTGGTGCCTTCAACTGGAAATACCCAACCTGTGTTGGTAGGTTAATGCCCATATGAGTTACTCTGGTGAGAATAGTGACAGGAACTTGGTTTTTAAGATTGCCTTTCACCCCTTAGTTTACTATACCTGAAGCACATGAACGGTGTAGAAAGTACACACAGCATACCCAATTCACCACATGTCCTTCCCTGGTGCCCCCCCCCATTATCTCTCCAAAGCAAGCTGCACTCAGAGGTCTATAAGGTTTATAGCAGATGGATCTTCATTACTCAGGAAAACCCTCAGTCTAGGTTCGCTTTCATGGTGTGCTAGGCAACGGAGAGCGTGGCTAAGTGTTATTTGTGAGAGCATACAATAGAAACTGTTAAGGACCCACTCTCTTGAGAAATGATTAAAATATACAATTATGGATGATAAGTGCTACATAATTATAATTTATTTAGAATCAACCTCTTTTGGCTGGGTATTTGTTCCACAACAAAGGAGGGAAAAATTGCTAGTGCCTGGATAACCAGCTATTTTGCTTGAGTGACATCATATTCATTTGTTTCTTATAAGTAACACCTCTTGTTATTTCTACAAGAACTAGAAAACCACATTAATGATGAGTAAGAAGTAGAAAGCCTACTAGTTTTGAATAATGACTAGATAAAGTTAATATTTTTATGGGTATTTAGGTGTTTATAGCTGTGAATTTGCAACTTTGCACCCTTGGCATGGTTGGGAATGACCTGGGAGGCAGTGTGGTCAGTCTCTCTGCAGATGGAGACTGCACTATGGTGCTTGCGTAGTGGGCCAGTGCTGTGCAGAGGGCTGTCCTAGCCTGCTCTATCTATGTGTCTCAGTCATATTCTGCTTTTCCCTGCCAGAGTTGCTAGATGACACCGGCTTTCATATAGCTTCATGTGGCCCAGTCTCTAAGAGTCTGAATGATCAGAACCCATCCTGGGCCACTTTCCAAACTCAGAGGTCTTAAACTCCAGTCACTGTGCATTGTTTAAATGCATTGCAGTGCTTCTTCATGAATCTCTCCTCCTATTTCTACTCTTAAGAGGAATGTTTTTATTTTTAATTCCCCACGTTTCTTCTAGCTCATTCTTCTTTGTCCTTTCAGATTCATTTTCAATGTTGTCTCCTCAATGCAGCTGTTTTTCTGTCTTTTTAGAGATGAGGTGATATCCATTCTCCATAGCAGCAAAAGATTTTCAGAATTGACTTTTCAAATTCTTAAGTAATTAATTTTAAAGTGCTTTATGAAAGACCCCTTGCTTCCGTCAGAGAATCAATTCCATGAGGACACCGGCCAGAACTGTCGTATTCACACTTGTGTACAGTGGCACAGTACCAAGGACAGGATATTAGCAGAAGGTACAATCAATATAAAGATGAACACAGTGAATGCAAGTCGGTGTGTGGCAGTATTTTCTTGCACCTTCTTCTGAGGTGCATTTTTCAGAATATATGTAGTCTCTGATTACCTGTACCCTTTTTGGAATATTAATATTATACATCACTAAAGTAATTATTACACTGCAAAGCAAGAAGTAAGTGCTATTTAGAGAAGGGCTGGTCAAATAGCTCAGTGGATTAAAGTACCTGCAAGCAGGCACAGGGGCTGGGGGTTCAATACTCAGGCTTGCTGTGCCGGCCCAGCCCCTGGGGCGCACTGAGACAGTGATTGAGCTGGGTGTGGTGGTGTGTGCCTGTAAACCCAGCACTTTGAAGGCTGTAAACAGGAGAATCACTACCAGTCCAATCTAGTAGTGAGCTCCTAAACACCCTGTAGACCCTTCCCCAAAAATACAGAAAAAAGTAGTACTTGGAGAGAACTGTCCAGATGTATAAGTAGCTAGGACCAGGCTTTCTGTGATTGCACTGGTGACATGTGACTTCTTTCTTTTTGTGGTATGGTACTAGAGATTTAACTTTGGATCTTTGCCCTGAGCAACATCCCTGGCCCTTTTTATTTTTATTTTGAGAAAAGGTCTTGGTAAATTGGCATTTTCCCCAGGTTGAGCTGAAACTTGCGATCCTGCCAGAGTCTCCAGCATGTTGGCATTCCAGGGTTGCACCGCCATGTCTAGTTTGCATCTGGAGATGGAGCTCTTCAAAGTGGGTCGTTCCAATTGAGATGTATGGCTATTATAAAATACACAATGGGTTTTCACAACATAAAGAAAATGAATATAAAATCTCCCTGCAATTTTTATCTTGATAGCATATATGGGATATATTATGTTACATAAAATATGCTGAAATGATTTCCCCCTACACATTCTCCCTTGCAGAAGCTGACCACCAGAAAAGCTGAAATGGCCTGTGTGGCTGGCACTGTTGCTCTTGGTTAGTGCTGACCTCAGTGTACAACTCTGCATTCTTTGCCATGCTAATAATGTGCTCAGAGGAAGGAAACTCATTCTGATGAAATGGAATAAGTGCCATCACAATGCTGTGGGCTGGCAAGATAGCTCAGTGAGCTAAAGTGCCTGCTTAGGCAAGCTTAGGAAAGCACAGGGACCGCAGTTTGATCCCTAACATCACATGTTGCGCCAGCCTTGCCCTGAAGGCCGGCTGAGCTAGCCTCTGAGTTCAGGTGTGGTGGTGCATGCCTGGAATCCCAGCCCTAGGGAGGCTGAAAGCAGGAGGGTCACTGTGAGTCTGAGCTGTGTAGTGAGACCCTGCAACAACCAATTCATTCAAAAAAATGTTGCTAGAAAGTTGAAGATGTTGTGTTCTCCTTATTGGTTACCTAGAGACTGCTTTCTCAGAGATGTTTTACTGTGTGTGTGTATATGTGTGTGTGTGTGTGTATATGTGTGTGTGTGTGTGTGTGTGTGTGTGTGTGTGTGTGTTATCAGAGATTGAACTCTGTACCTTGCATTTGCGAGAAAGGGGTTTATGCCCCTGAACTATATGCCTGGCCCTCTCAGAGATGTTTTAATGATCTCTTTATCATGTAGAATTTGGACATAAGGACACTTTTTAAAACAACATAATTTTTACTTTATCTTTTCTGTTTACATCATGCGTTTCCTCTTGTCCACCTCTTAACAGCCATCATGCATATTTTCCTTGCCAGAGCATGTGTTTTGGTATATGTTCACTTAAGCAAATGAGGGTTGATAAGGTTTCATGCCCTGCTATAGCCTTGCCGTTTTCCAGATCTGAAGGAAGATGTTAAAATCAACCATAAATTATCTCACCACCAATATGAAGTTCTAGAACTATGAATTCCAAAAGGACGCCAGTCTGTTAAGCAAACAGATGAAATATGCATTGCCTAAAACTTTGTCTGCAGCACAGCCAATTGTAATTCTTAATAATGAGATGAGAAAGGGAAGTTTGGGCACCTGGAACTGAAACTGCACATCACCCATTTAATTAATAGTGGATATTAATTATTATTGCTTAAATATAGAACTGATTTTGTGTTCTTACTGATTGCTGGAAAAGCCTTTAATTTAAATCTCATCATTAATTTCTAGTTGTCATTCCACCTCCTTAACGCACAGCGCAGAGCTATAAAACAATTTCTGTTTGTGCCAGGGAGATGGTTTGATTCTGATTATTTTATGTTATTCAAAAACTAAAACAGAAGTCAAAGGCTTGTCATTAATATGAGCATCACTCTAAGCCTTTGAGTATATGATCTAAGGAATCTATTCAGGATGTAACTCTGTACAGGAGTAGGCTGTCCTGAAGTCAACCACCAAAGCTGGGCCTAGAAATTAACCCTCCCGACCCTTTGAGAAGTGCTTGCTCACCTAATATCTGAGAGTATAATGACTCCAGAATACCGAAACTCTCTGTGTTGTTGAACTGGATAAATGCAACAGGATCCTTAATTATGGGAAACTTTAGAAAACATCTTCATTTGTTACTGTGAGTGCATGCATGAGAAATATTCCTATGGCGTACCGGGAAGTAGGTGCTTTGCTGTTTTCATTGCTTTTTTGAAGGTTTGCAAAAAAAAAAAAAAAAATGTTAAGGGTTTTTTAGTGTCTCTGATGTCCTTATTATTTCTTTTTATTATTGCAGATGTGATGATTTTTTAAATAGACTTTATTTTTCTAGAGCAGTTTTAGATTCACAGCAAAATTGAATGAAAAATATAGTGATTTTCCATATAGCTATATCCTCTTCCCTAGTGGGGTAAATTTGACATTGTTCTGGCTTGTCCTCAAAGATATGTTTTTGGTTTGTATCTATTAGGTAGTTATACATTCACATATTTATAAGTAGTCCTATGGGAAAGGTAGGTATACATTATTGAAGGCGGATAACAAGTGGTTCTGATTTTATAGAGTGGGAGGTGAAATAAGATTACATATAAAATAAGACAGAAACAATGAATATTCTTCTCTGGAATGAGAATATAAAATTATTCTAGAGAGTGTCCCTTATTTTATTTTCCCAGAGCTGAGGATCCAGCCCAGGGCATCACACATATCAGGCAGCATTTTACCACCGAGCTGCATTCCCAGCCATAGAGAAGGTTCTTTCCAGCTTCTACTAAAATGAAGAAAATGAAATTCCTGCTCTATCACTTTGAGAAGACTTCAGTTTAAATGTACTTACTTCATGTTTAGTAACAATCTAGGGCTATTGGAACTGCAAAGGAAGTGCTCATCCTACAGATGAATGGCTAAGAACAAAGGGTCCAGTTGAATCTCATACCACATAACAGAAAAGTTCCTTTTCTTTCATGGGGGTTCATTCTCTGACTTATAAGGAAGAGGAGTAAGAAGAACTTTACTGAGTGATAGTTTCCAGGCCACTAGGAAAACTATCTGCTTACTGTTATTATTCTCTTTAAAGATGACATTATTTTGAATATCTTTTTCTTAGAGAATTGCAAGTTTAGAGTCTGTAACTAAGGAGCTCTGTACACTCCCCCAGCTCCTTGCATAGTGTCTGGTCCTAAAAGTTTCATGCTGTGGATGTCTGATATTTAAACGGGACTGAACATGTATGTTTGGGATTTAATTCAAAGATTTTTTTTTCTTTTTGTTTACATCTGTTTGTATGGCTCTAAGCATGATAGCAATATTGCATATTACACAGTCTTAGTGTGAACCTCATAATGTACCATTTGTGGAAGTCAGGAGGCATGAAATACAGTGAAGCTGAAATGATAAGCCTTTGATTATTATAATCTGAGCCTGTCAGAAAGAACTGTGTCTCTCATAAAATAGGAGGATTGCTGGAGGGTATATAATAATAACAACAACAAATTAAATACACAGTTGAGTTCAAAACCAAATGAGAAATCTCCAGGTGCCAGAAAGGAAGAGAATGTTTATTTTCATAGCAATGAGCAGGAAGTGGTTTTCTGTGCTTCAAGCGGAATCACCAGCTCCAACACAGGCTCCAACCAAGCTTGGTGGGCTTGGTCCTCGCCAGGAGCAGAGTCCTAGCATACAGAGTAGGGTGGAGACTGTATCAAGGCCGCTGCTGCTTCTAGAACCCAGTGATTCAGAAAAGGTTTCCACTTGCTAGAGGAAACAGAAAGGAGCATGAAGCCCACCTTAGGCAGTGGGTGGAAGGTTTCACCCAGAGGAATTAGAAACCCAAACCTGGCTGATGTCCTGATAGAGGTTCAGAATTAAACTTGTTTTACTGAGGTGAAATTCCAGATGGAAAGGTTACATAAAAAGTTCTCTGCAGCTGAGTTGTTACATGAAGCCAGTATAAAGCCTGAGATCCATGGTCAAGGGCAGAACAGAACAGATCTTTCTAAAGAAAATGGCATAGCCTAATAACCGAAGGGTACAACAGTGTTAACTGCCACAGCAAAGGAACAACAAAAAACTTAAGAACCCTAAACTCCTAGATATTGGGTAGATCTGAAAGAGCTTGAAAATAAAGTTGTTTAAAATATTAGCGAGAAGAAGCAGATAGAACAAGGCAGGATTAGGACAGTATGGAAAAATAGGTTAACTAAGCCAGAATAATTATTCAGTAATTATAATATTAGAAGAAAAAGATGTATGCATGTGTTCAAAAACACACTGTATCTAATAGGAAATGATTGAATTGGAAATGATTGAGTTGGAAATGAAGCATTCACTGACTGCTGCTCTGAGAGAATAATATGTAGATAAAAGTTGCTGATTTTAAGAGACAATGTGTACACAGACAGAAACTCCAACCCGTGTGTCATAGGGTTTTGGGAAAAGAAGAAAAAACATGACAGATCATCATTAACCAAACAGATTTACACATAGAACTTGCAGATTTTTTAAAAAAAAATGTGTAACATTTTCTCATCATGTAGCATCATATAAAATCCACAGCTGATGATTCTGTTGTAAAGTCATGTTCTTGTAAAGACAAGTCTCAAGCAGCTAGAGAGAAAAGGCAGGCAAACTACAAATAAAAGCAGGAGAATTCACTGCGGTCTTGTCACCTGCAGTAACAGTTGCTAGAAGATTATGATGATGTTTTTGCAACCCTGAGAGGAAATGAGCATAATATGGGTGCTGAATATCCATATTTGGGAGGGGAGGGAGAAGGAGAGGGAGAGGGGGAGGAGACGGGAGGGGGAGGGGAGGAAGAGAGGGGAAGGAAGTGGGGAGAGGGAGAGGGGAGAGAGAGAGACAGAGAGGGAGGGGACAGGTAGACAGACAGACAGAATTTTAGTGGGAAGCTAGACATTTTTACCTTTTATAGACTTTCCTTATTATACCACAAGGTAGAAGCAGCATGGGGTTGGGGGAGAAAGAGTTGAACGATGTATGATGAGTGACAAGAGGCGGAACACGTGTTAGAAAAGCAATCGGAAGAACTGATAAAGATTTCAGGATAGGTTACCCGTTGGTGGAGAAAGTCTAGAACTAAAATATTGTGTAAGAGGAGCGAGTAGATTTTGTGGGTTTTGGTGTTTGCATCATTTTGGAGGAACTTAGAGATGATTGATCTGCTTTCCTTACAAGTTTATGCTTAATAAATGAATAACCATGGAAACAATAGAAATAATACTCTCAAAATAAAGATTTCAAAACAGAGACAAGAAAAACATTAAAGGAAAATAAGAGAAAGTAAGCCTACACCCCTGAAAACGAGGATAAGGTATGAAGAGCTACACAACAAATAGAAATACAAGGTAAAATGGTGAAAATAGAAACAACTAAATAAAAAATTACAATAAATGTAAACTATTTAAAGTCACTTATGGGCCAGGGAGATGGCTCAGTAGAGTAAGCACTTCCCTGGCAAGCACAAGGGCCAAAGTTTAATTCCCAATTCCACCAAAAAAACTCTATCATTTCTGATGTTTTTGTTATTTTTATCTTACTTAAAATTAAAAAAAAATAGCAATGCAAAATCATACTCTTAAGTTTTTGTGGAAACATTTAGAAGAAATAAAGAAAGAAAAATATGCACAGGGCGTCTACATCCCAGACTCAGGAAGGAAGTTTTAAGTCTGCAGAAGGGCTTAAAGCACTTATACAATATGCTAGCCTTTTGTTAATTTGGGTGGTGAACACATGGGTTTGGGAGAGCTAGTGAGAACAACCTCTCCTTGCATTGTGGAGCCAGCATGTCAGGGATAAAGTCCTCCTAGCCCTTGTCCTCAGGAAATGTGGGACGGGGGCAGTTCTTTCTTTTGCTTCAGCTTTATCAGCTTTAACATGAAAGAAAGATAAGAATAGTAACATCCTACAGCTGTTGCAGAGTTGGAGTGGGTAAATATGGTGCCTAGAAATCCTTTCATAGTGTCTTACACCCATGAGAGACACTATTGGAAATTATTTTACTCCATAGTTTCTGCCTATGTATTGTTAAGAAAATTCAAAAGAATGAAACAGTGAATGTCCAGGCAAACTTATAACCCACAAATTGTAATCAATATGATTGCCCCCAAAACTTCAGCATTCTGGAAGTTTCTTGAGCATCAATATCATAATTAAAAAGAACAAAAATCCATCCTATCTAATTTGATTTTCCCTTTGTGACAATAAAGATGAGCCACACGCAGAACAGGTTTTGTGTGGATACTCAAAGAGCTTCCTGTCATTGTAGAGAAAGAAACAGATTCTAAAATTAAACCCTTTATTCGAGAACAAGGTATAAAATTTTGAAACATCAAATAAAATATTATTTTGAGCTGGGAGATAGCTCAGCGGCATAAGCACCTGCCTTGCAAGTGCAAGGTCTTAAGTTTGATCCCCAGTAACCCCCAAAAATGTTTTCATTTTTGATTCTGTAACATATAGATAAAATTCAACACATACTTCAACTTTAATTGCTCTTCTAAATGTATGCCTTTTAAAAACATTTATTGACAAACTCCTGTATGTCATATATTACGGTGAATGTATTCTCAAGTTTTAGAATAGGTTGCAGCTATAAATTCTGGCTGGCCTCCTCCTCAAGGTTCGGGTGGTTTGCTATTGTCAGTTGATCAGTTGTTGAGCACTGAGTGCTCAGTGAGACTTTTTAGAGTTGTCGGTGAAAGAGGTTGGCTTTGGGCAGACGGGGACTTTGCATCAGAGTACATCGCCTTGAGAGGGTCATCTTAGGCATTTTGGTCAGAGTTGGCTTGTGGCTTTGTTCCTGGGATTGTGGCATCCTCCGCACAGCCTTTGTCAGTTACAGTGGCAATTTTTTGTACTTTTATTTCCCTGGTCCCTGAGAGCCTTCCAAAGTGTGTTTGGGTGATAGCACATAATCCATATTTACATCCCAAGTGTATTATATACATTTGATAACTCTTTCTAGTTCTTTTATGCATGATGTTCTATCAAAAAATAAATTAATTGCCTAAGTATAGTGTGTGCAGATTATACTTGAAAATTTAGCTGTCTGTCAATTTACAGTGGTGAAAGATGTAATCAGTTAAAAATACTTTCTTGATTTTCTATTCTAATTCAATGACAATAACTTTCATGCAATAAGACCTTTCACTCTCCTGGGTTTGTGGGATCCAAGATATGCGGTCCTGGAATATTCCAGTGTCTTCCCTCTGTAGGTGAACCCCGAAGCCCTGAGAAAAGAAACTCATTCATTAAACAAACATATTTCCTTCCTACATTGTGTTGATAAGCACTGTGCTAATTACTAGGTGTATTGTGACTGACCATGGCCCCACTTTGCTGGATGCTACAGAGGGAACACCTAGCGTGCTGATAGAACGAGTACGAGTGTCATAGTACGTGGAGAGGGAGGACTTCAGTGTCCTTTACTCTATGAAGTGATGGTCAAACTGTGACATGAATTTATCATAGAAAATGGATCAATCTGGGAAAAGAGATTTGCATGGAAAGATTCTTTGTCCAGATCCAGATGAAGGCACATGCGCCTGAGCTTAGTGAGCCAGGGGAAGGTTAAATTGAGATGATGAGATGGAAGGTAGGAAGCAGATGGTGTAGAGCTCTGCGGGCCATGCCAAGGGTCTGATGTTTTATTGGAAATGAAATGGGAAGCTATTAAAGGACTTCAGTGGGAGAGTGCCATAGGCCAATTTATGCTGTGAACTATTACATCAATTGTGGTGTGGTTTAGAAGGTAACAGTGCTAAGAGGGTCGATGAGGAGCCTCTGGAAAGTCTACCCAAGAGCTCTTGATGGTTTGGACAAAGGTGGTGGTGGTGGTGATGGAGGGGAGCAACAGTTAGGATCAGACTTAAAGACATCTTGAAACTCAGGTTTGTTGTCTCCCACCCACGCCACTACCTTCCCTGTATTTGCCAGGATAGAGACCAGTGGGTAGTATATGCGTGGACCACTAAATTATTTTCTGTAGAACATAATATTATCGTTTGGTCTCATGCTGGTTCACTGTGGATGTTTTTCTTGATGGATGACATAAGAAAAGATGATAGAAAAAAGTCCCACTTGCTAACAATAGCATTTTGCCTGCAGGTAATTTAGATTTGTGGTGCATGAGGGATTTCCCTTGTCTTGTCACCTGGAAGAACAGATCTCCTCTGCGATACAGGTCCAACATTTATGCAGTAGCTTTGATGTTAGGGAGCTGTTGCCCTTCTCTTGCCCCCAGTAATATGTCCTGTTCATCTACTTTTGGTGCCAAAATATATATCTGTGAAAGAGTAATGGAAGATTTTTCTATGCTGAGTGAGGGTGCTCTTGTGGAAGGCTTTCTCTGTGTGTGGATGTGTCCACAGTTTCCCCATCACCCCTCTGTTCTGTTCCAGGAGGTCAAGATGCTTCTTTCCAATTCCAGTGTTTGCCATTTGTTCTTGGCCCCTTGCTTCATAGAATTGTACACTGTTTGGTAGGCTCGTGGGAGGCTGGGAAGATGAGGGATGGTTGCAATCCTGTTAGAAGACAGTCGGTGGCTAGAAGTGAGGAAGTACGCAGAGCAAAGAGATCTGGCTTCCATCCGGGCCTTAGACATATATTAACTCCTCTTTCTTGACGTTTGTGAACTTCCTTTTCCAATTTTTGTTTTTGAAAGAGCCCAGTGGTAGTGTTTACCCTTTAATGATGAACTTGAGAATGCAGGGGGTGTGGGTAATTCACATAAACCGCCTGGATGTGATAAGTGCCCGGCATCTGCTACCTTGAGAGGGACCCAGGGGAAACTGCCACTTCTGTTAAGCACCGGGGTTTTCTACCCATGGTGTCTGAAAGTTCTGTTTACCGTAGAACTATCACTACTTCTTAGTCATCTTGCGCACAGTAACGTGCATCCTGAATTTCTTAGGACAGACTCCACAAGTAGATCCTAGTCATTTAAGCAGTTGCATAGGAAGCAAAATATTGGTATGCATGAAAAAATGAAATAGCCTTCAGGAGAGCAGGGGGTTAGGTTGGCACAAAGCCAAGGTCCCTTGGCGAGGTCTGAAAAATAGATTTCATTTTAAGAAGCACAAAACAGAGACATCACAGTGCACAGAAATGAGCTCTGGCGCCTGGGAATTAAGAGACGTGTTCCTAGAGCTGCTTTTCTTTTCCTTGGAGTTCGGCGTTTTCATCAGGAAAGTGAACCTTGAATTAAATCTTCCAGACTTGGGTTTCCAGATCAAAAAGAGTCTCATAATTCTAGGATTATATTTATGTTTCAGTTATCTTTCGGTGTGCACTTTCCAGAATTTCAAAGTCCATCTGGAGGTACCTGAAAGTCTTGTTTATTTCAGATCTAACAAGGAGGATGGCATAAAAAACCCTCAAAGGTATTGTGGCAGCTTGAATAGGAAACCTCAGGAGGTCTGGGAATGCTTCCTTCACTTCCACGCTTAAATCCAGCTCCCTTAGGAGCCTGGCGATTAGTTTGGACAGAGGGAGAGAGACTTTTGCTTCTTCCTGCAACTGAAAGGAACTAGACCCTCCACCAGGCTTTACATGCCTGAGACTTTAAGAGTCCAGGCCCAATGAGGTCAGCCCCGCAGGGCCCTCCTGGTGTCCATCCTCATGGGGGGCCAGAGTCTTCTCAGCAGCTCCCTGTGTGGCTCCCAGGAGCCGAGCATCCCGATTTCTCCATTGTTGCTCTCTACTGTGCTCAGTTTCTTTTTTTTCTGAAGTGTCTCTGTCCTGTCATCCTCTAGCTTTAGTCCTCTAAGGTCACTCCGTGGCTTGATGCAGCCGCCTCTGATGTGCAGAAGGCAAGATGGTGCTTTGGCATTGGGAAAGACAGCACTATAGCTCTTTATTGTGATTGGTGTTGAGCTCCTTGAAAACTTTATTCTTTGAGTCATTATGTTCTTCTAACTTCCACACACACACACACACACACACACACACACACACACACACACACGACAAGTACTAAGTCCACAAAAAGATGCTGCAAACTTAAAATTATTTGCAGTGAGGGATGTATAGTTTTAAAAAGTTGGTAGGTATTTGGTTGAGAAAGTAAAACTTAGTTTTTGCTATGTTTATGGTATTAGCCTTGCTTGAGGGCCTCAAGTATTCTGGCGCTTATCCGTCCTCCCTTACCCCTTCCAGCCACAGCTCATGTCCTTCATTTTCCTAACCCCCACATCTGCCTGCCCATTCCCTGGATGTGCAGCCCTCTGCACCCTTGTTACTGCTGAGGCTGCTCAAACTGAGATCTTCCTGCCTAGGCTAAGGTGAATCTCAAAAGATATTTCATCTTTAAAGCCTTTTTGAACTGCTTCTTGCCTCTGAAAGTGCCACCCCAGATTAGCATCCTGCCCTGCAACTCAGTGGCAATTTGTTTGCACCTCCGTGACAGCACTTTTCATGCTCCCCACTGTAATGATCAGTTGTGTGTATGTCTCCCTGAAGAGGCCGTGGGTGCCTTCCAGGCAGGAACTACGTCTTACTCAGCTTTGCACCCTGCACCTACTGCATGTTGGAAGTCAATAAGTGGCATTTGAGCTATTTTAAATTTTCACGATCATATTACAGGCAAGAAGCTGAGAGGAAGAGGGGCTCACGTTATGAGGAATAAAATTGCCTCGCTCCAGAAATCCCACGTCTGTTGACATTTTCTATTTCAGCTCAGTTCCCCTGCTTTTGTCTTCCCTCGCTCAGACAGCTTCGGCAAAGAGGACACTCTGAGAGGTGCATCTTCTCTTTCCATTTTGCTTTGTGGCAGCCTGAAGGAGAAGGCCTTCCTATCTCAAGGTCACTTGATTTCTGTGGAAGTTGGAGGTGGCTCAGTGCTTCGGAGACTGTGCCTTGTCGGAAGGCCTCTGCTGTGCTTGTCAGACTGTGTTTGGGGTGGAGGGGAGCCTGGAAAGAAACAGAGCAACGGAACCGGAGGCCGGAGGCATTGTGTGAAAAGGTTGTAAACAGCTCTGTCTTACAAATGAGAAGCTCCTTGGAAAGTCAGAAGTGACAGTGGAAAATGCTAGCTCATAATGATTCCTTTCTTTCCTTTATGGAAAGAAAGGAATCATCCTACCTATCCTGGGGCTGGCAATGTGTCAGGTGCCGGGGTGAAGTGATGAGTGATTCAAGGACCCTACCCTTGAGAAGCCTGAGGTTCCACTGCAGGGACAGATGTGTAAGCAAGCAGCTGTGGAGTGGCGTGGGTCTTCTCCTAGCTGGGCACAAGAGAGTCTGCAGATGGAGTGATAAATTTTACTGCAGTGTGTCAGGGAAAACTCTGTGGAAGAAAGCTGAGCAAGGAAGCTGAGGAGGAGTCCAGGGCAGAGTGGAGCAGGGAGATCTACAGTTCAAGCCGAAGAACCTAAGGCAGCAAGGTTGTAGACCAAAGAAGTGTGCTTTGTACACGACCTGTGAGCGAGTATGGTCGTGTTTGGAGTGCGTAGAGGGACGAGCGTGGCTGCATTCGAATAGAACTTTATCATCAACCTTGGCAGCCACAGGGCTGTAATTTGGGGACTCCTTGCTCAGAGAAAGGCTGAATTTCCAGAGAGACTCTAATCTGATCACTGCTAGTCTGTTTAAATTTCAGGAGTACTTTGCATTTGTTGTTCTTCTGCCTCAGTGTTCTCCTTTTAGGCCTCCCCAGAGGCTTCCTCTGGCTCCTCATTCATGTTTCTGTTTCTAAGCACTGTCCGCAGTAGTACATTCATTCACTCTGCGCGGTATCTTTTATTGCTCTGCTAGACTGTAAGCTTGAATTTCTTATTAGATTCAGTGGTGAGCTGAAGCTGAATATGGCCATCCTGTCTGTATGTTCAGTGATGTCAACATAGAGTTTAGTTTTATATTGGTCGCAGTGGGAATAGTTTACACTTGAAATCAGTCCCCCAGAAAGGCAAGTTTGGAGTTTTCTTTTCCTGGGATGGGGAATGAATTTACTCATACACAATTGGAAGACCTTGTGTCTAGAAAAATAAGCACCATAGAGCCCTGTCCTCAGTCAATATTTGGCTTTTGAAAATCATGTGCCTTTATTGTTGGTTGACTAAGAAAATACATGTGTGCTTACAGGTTCCAAGCCCTGCTGGAATTATTAGTGGTGCTTTGCTGGAGATATTTTGGCCTGTGACAGATAACTGCTGATGTCATTCATCACCTTTATTTATTCATTTATTTAATATTTTATGTATTTAGTACAGGGTCTGTAGGGTCTACAGGGTCTCACTATGTAGATTGGACTCATAGTGAACCTTCTGTTTTCAGCCTCCTAAGCGCTGAGATTACAGGTGAGCACCACCCTGCCCAGTCTCAATCTCCTTCTCAGTGTGCCTCAGGGGGAGAACCAGCATGGCATGTGGTGCTGAGGATTGAACCCCAGTCCCTGTGCTCTGCCTCATCACTTTTATCGATTGACGGGGAGACTCAGGACCCAGGGTGTGGCTCTGTGAAAGGCACACAGCAGGACCTTCTAGGGCATGAGGATGTGTGTTCTGTACTCTGCCTTCAGTTGTGGATGATGCTCCTTGTGCTCCTTCACTGTAGCCTGCTGAGTGAATGAAGGTCCTCAGCCACAGGCCACCTTCTCTTTTACTAAAAGAGCATAAATTTTTAATGAATTCCTTAGCTGAGTATCGCTGTAATTTATGCATTGAGCTCCAAAGGCAAGATAAGTTCTTTTCTTTTTCAAGTGTCCTAGTGTATCCCATTTCTGGCTCACCTGGGATTTTAGTTTATGGCATGAATACATTTTCTTGTATTCCCTGTAGTTATAATTGCTGAAGAATATATTTATGAATAATTACCAACCCCAATAGTCTAATTTTGAAATCTACAGTAGTGGAAGGGCCCAGAAATACTTGACATGAATCATATTTAATATGCTCTTCAATCTCACTTTGTCTAAGTGGAAAGTATTTCACCATGGCACACAGGGCCTATTGGTAAGCCTACAGAGACTGGGGGAAAAAAGTTGTCAAAGTACTCTACAATCCATGGTGAACATTTACAAAGAACTTTGCACTTTTGGGCTGCCTGGTAAATAGCCATTTCTGTCTCCTGTACAGAACACAAACTGAGGGGAAAGTGAAATTACACTGAGCAGGTCATTTGTTTTTATCCCAAAGCTTTCAGGGATGTCAAGACATAAGACCTTAGAAAGGACCTTGCTAGTGTCCTCCTTAAAGGTCCTGACTGGTGCCAGAATATGGTGAGGGCCATAGCACTAGATGGTGGTGAGGACCGTAGTCTTGTCCTCAAAGTATCTCAGCCTTTGGAGACATCTGTGTCCTTTTACAGAAGCTCTGACCTATTCCTCTGTGCTTACTGCAACCTGTTCTCTCTTTGAAGACCTATTACACAAAGTTCCTTTGCATCTGCTTCCCTGTGACTTTCACCTATCAGCCTTGGTTTTAGCCCCATGGAACCTAGGTTCCAAATTTGCTTCTTGTCCATGTCATCCGTCTGGAAGGAGGAGACACTTTGCACATCCCTCGAGTGCCCCTGTCTCCAGGTTGGGTCCCAACTCCTCATCCATCCAGTCTTCCACCAACCGCCCACTGTGCTCACTTTTTTTGAGTCTCTTTCCACTGGGCATGCTCCAGTTTGCCAGTGTCCTCCTTAAAGGTCCTGACTGGTGCCAGAATATGGTGAGGGCCACAGCACTAGATGGTGGTGAGGACCGTAGTCTTCAACTAGATCTGCCTCCATTTTTAGCTCTGAGTCTTCAGGTTAGTGACACAGCTTTTCAGAGCATCAGTCCTCTCACTGACAAAGGAGGAAAGAGAACCGTGCATGCAGCTGCTGTGCAGAGTAAACCAGAGCTTAGTGAAATCATCAGCAAAGTGCCAGGTACAGAAGCTTCCATGAGTTCAGAATGTGGGTGCTGCTATGAAAATAGGGGCTGTTAATTGCCCAGTTTTGGCTTCAACAACAGAATTTGCATCACTGTGATAATTTTTTTTTTTATTTTATCTTATGGTGGAGTTTACATGGAAGAACTTCCTCTAAGTTTGAGTATAAATGTTGAATAAGCTACTAGATTAATGCAATCCAATTTTATTTAATCCATTTTTTTAAAAAAAAACATAATTTATGTATGTATGTATGTATGTATGTGATACCAGGTCTTGCTACACAGCTTATTCTCACAGTGACCCTCCTGTCTCAACCTTCACACTAGTTTTGGTGGAGATTTTCAGCTGTGCCCACCACCCTGGTTTTGGTGACTGGCGTGGTGCGCCTGGAGTTATGGGCCAGCATGGCATACGGTACTATGCATCAAACCTGGGTTCTTCAGCTTGCCAGGCAGGTGCTTAGACTGCTGAGCTGTCTCTCTAGCCTGTGACCCAATTTTAATATCAAAAATTATATATACACATGCATTGCCTGTACAACTCCTGAAGCTCCACTTCTTTATCATCTCCATATTCAGGAACTGGTACAGAGCTAGGTGTTTCTTTCCCTTTTTTTTCTCCTCTCTTATCTGTATTTCCACTTCCCTTTTCCTCAGCTTATGTCTTGCCTGCTCTTTGGAAGGTAAAGGATGTTATCTCTTCACTATACAAGAAGAGAGTTGTTCTGACTCCTCTGTCAGCTGGGCAATCTTTTCTCTGAGACTCCTGTTTTCTTGTCGATTGGTGGGATTTTATCTTTGAAGTTGGTGTAAGCAATTGCTGAATTCTAAAGTTTTTCCAGTTCTACGTTCGTCTTACAGGGCTAGCGATACAGCAGTGGATTAAGTGCTTGCTTAGGTGCATGCAGGGCCCAGAGTTCAGATTCCTGGCACCTCATGCCATGCTGGCCCCACCCCAGATGCCCTAAGCCAGTGATGGAATCCAGTTGTGGTGGTACACACTTGTAATCCCAGCACTGGGGTGGCAAAATTCAGGAGGATCACTGCCAGTCCAAGCTGTGTAGTGAGACCCTGCGCAGAAGAACAAAAACCCTTAAATTCGCCTTACTTTGAGCAATCTAGTATTCATTCCAAGATGTGTGGCCAGGGCCCCGTGGCTCTGTCTCTGTTCTGTCTTTCTTGTGCCCCGGTGACTGCCCTGTGCCCTACAGGAGGATCTGCTTCATTTTTAAGGTTCTGAATTTAGACTTAACTTTGAAATTACAATGTCTTAGGAAGCAATGGCAAACCTGAGAGGCTATAGCTATTCTTCACCTTTTTTTTTTTTTCAATATTTCTGATTCTAAAATCTCTTTTGTCCTAACATTGGCACTTCTAACATTTTATTTTAGGGTGGATTATAATTCATAGAGTTTTCATAAATTTTATCCTCAGTTTCTCATAGCACTGCCTTACATCAGTGCGGCACCGTTGTCACAAGTAAGACACGTTTCAGTTAGCTGAAGTCGATGTCTGAGCCAGACCTTCCTAGTGTGTACCTCAGTGATCTTTGCCAGTCCTGAGGTTCTATCCACAAGGCCACATTACAGTTTCCCATCCTGTCTCTTTAGATTCCTCTTGTCTGTGACATTTTGTCACTTTTCTCTTCTGTGATGAATTTGACACTTTTGAGGATTAGCCAAGGGCTTTGTATATATCATTCAGCCGAGGTTTGTCTGATGTTTTCCTCCAAATTGGATAGAGGTTGTGGCTTTTTCGAGAAGATCACATGGGAAAGGTGTCTCTGTGACCCTCTCCCATTGAGGACATAAAGTGTCAGAGGGGCTGGTTGACATCCTTGGTAGCCTTTGTCACCATGCTGAGGAAGTGCTTTGTTCCCTCAGGTTATCCCATCACTCTCTCTCTCTGTCTTCCTGTCTCCATGTCTGTCTTTCTGTCTCCATGTCTGTCTGTCTGTCTCTGTCTCTGTCTCTGTCTCTGTCTCTGTCTCTGTCTCTGTCTCTGTCTCTCTCTCCATGCTACATATTTTGGAGGAAGCCATTCTATACAGGCAACAGAAGATAATTTTTTTTCCTCAGGATGCTGCTAAAAGTAAGTATTTCTGATAGCTGTTGTCTTCTCCTCACCCGTTATGTAGGGATAGACCCAGTGATTCTTCCGTTGTGTTGTGCTAATGTTCCCTAGGGCTTTGCCATCTTAATCCAGTCAGAATTAAGGAAAAGAAAGTGTGGAGGAGAATGTTTGCTTTTAAAAGCCTTGGCCTGAAAATGGCACACATCACTTCCACTTACATTCCATATGACACTCCTTCATCTGCCAAACCTAACTGCAAGGGAGGCTAGGACATATGGTCTAGCTGGGTGCCCAGGAAAAAGAGGAAATGGATTTGAGAAAAATGTGAGCAGTATTTGCCTCGTTTCTTTAGAGCACAAAAGGTAACCAGCCAATCCCTTCTTCCCCACCATCTCATAACATAGCTGTGGTTTCATTAAAAAGTTAAAAAAAAAAAGTAATAAGAGAACATAGACTAAGCATCAAAGAGACTGTAGACACTGAAAAGATGTACAATAAAAATCATTCTGTTGACTGGATTTTATTAACTTCACTGTTGACCTGTGAGCCTGTGTTGAGAACAATACTTGCGTGTCAGCATTTGAGAAGCTGGGCCACGCATTCCTAAGGGAACAGGTTACATTGTTCCCAGAATCTGCCCTATCTTTCTGTCAGGAATACTTCCCTCTTGTTTTTATTGCCTTTGAAAACCTGATTCTTCAAGTGACAGATGAGATGTTTAACCATGCCTCATAGACTGTCCTGGCTGCCTATCCTCCACACAGAAGTAGGGTCTGCTTCTTGGGTCCATCATGCCCTGCATGTCTTGCTCTGTCCTGTCCTGTCCTGCCCTCCTTGCCCTTCCTGTCTTCCTTTCTCCCTTCTCTTTCCCTGATTTTTTCTTTTTTCTCTTCCCTTTTCTGGGAATGAACTCATGGTCTTATTCATGATTAATAAACACTCTACCACTGAGCTACTTTTCTAATTTCTTTCTTTCTTTCTTTCTTTCTTTCTTTCTTTCTTTCTTTCTTTCTTTCTTTCTTTCTTTCTTTCTTTCTTTCTTCCTTCCTTCCTTCCTTCCTTCCTCCTTCCTTCCTTCTTTCTTTCTTTCCTTCCTTCCTCTTTCTTTCTTTCTTTCTTTCTTTCTTTCTTTCTTTCTTTCTTTCTTTCTTTCTTTCTTTCTTTCTTTCTTTCTTTCTTTCTTTCTTTCTTCTTTCTCTCTTTCTGTTTTGTGTGTATGTGCCTGAGTGTGTATGTGCATGTATATGTGTGTGTGTGTGTGTGTGTGCGTGTGTGTGTGTGTGTAGTGTCTCACGATGCAACTCAGACTCATAGTGATCCTCCTGTTTTCAGCCTCCCCAGTGCTGGGATTACAGGTGTGCACCACCATACCAGGACTCAGTTCCCAGCTCAGCTCTCCTGGGGGTGGGACTAGCACAGCATGTGGTGCCAGGGATCAAGCCCTGGCCTCTGAGCTTGCCTCAGCAGGCATTTAGTGGCTGAGTTATCTCTCTGGCCCTTTCATTTTTCACTTTGAGATAGGCTCTTAGCAAGTTGTCCTGACCAGCCTCAAGCTTGTGATATTCCTCCCTCAGCGTTGCAAGTAGCTGGAATTGGAGGCTTGCGCTATCATGTTTGCATCTTTCTCTAAAGTATAGCACACGTCATTTCTGCACACTATAAAAGCCTCAATTATGTCAGCCAGCCTTCTTGGAAGCATTTAATTTGAGCTGAGCTAAGGCTCTACAAGTGGCGATATAGTACTGACCATGAAGGTGGGCTACACAGCTTTCTGCTGAGCTGTCCTGGGCTCTGGACATTTGCTCAGGAGGTCTACTGTGAAACTTGTAGTAGGACGCTCAGCCTGATAGATGATCATGTAACTAAGAGTCAGACTCAGCACTTTCCCTGGCACTACTCTTAGCGGTAGAGGCTGGTATGAAAGTCTGACGCTCATTATCATCAGCTCCAACCTGAACTCCCAGAGTCCCAGCTGGGGGACAGCGTCTCCATGGCAAAGGCAGTGTGTAGTTACAGGCACAGAAGAGGTACGTGAAGAAAACAAACATTCTTTGGCAGGCTTTAGTGACTAAGCTGCCTTGCTTCTCATTATCAACAAAAATGCAACTTTTTGGGTGACCTGATGCTTGCTTGCTAGAAGGAGAACATGAATGCAGACATAGTTGTCCCTGTCCTCCTTCCTATGATATTCTCCCCTCTTCTCTCAGCTTACTGTCTGCATCCATAGCTTTATCACCTCAGTCTGTGTTGTACAACGCAAACCAGGAAACTGTGCTCAGCGATGTCTTTTCCCTCAATTAGATAGTTTCCTCTACTATTACAGTCAATATTTTAGACTTTAGAGCCGGGCGTGGTGGCGCATGCCTGTAATCCCAGCACTAGGGAGGCTGAGGCAAGAGGATTGTTGTGAGTTCGAGACCAGCCTGAGCTACAAAGTGAGCTTAAGGCCAGCCTGAACTGCACAGTGAGACCCTGTCTCAAAAAGACAAAAAAAAAATATATATATATATATTTTAGACTTTAATTAGGATTTATATATTCATGGCATCTCCTAGTTTAGTGGTGGCAAATCTATGGCTCACGCGCCATAGCAGGCTGCTTCTTATCACTGAAAACCCTGCAAGCTTTGCCATCCTGTTTTATTTTATTTATTTTTTTGTTTTTGCAGTACTGGTGATTGAACCCGGGACTCTTTCCATCCTGTTTTAGTTAACACCATCATTTTATTGTTTACTCGAAGTTCACTGTAACTAAGGTTTGGGTTGGAGCTGTATTTTTTCATTACACAGATACAAAAGCAGAGATTCATAAATTGAATGGCATGCTCAGAACCAAAAGGCAGTTGAGGTTCTCTGCTGGGTTCTTTCCACTCCGAATCTAGAAGCGCATGTGCCACAAGAAGGTGGCCTCGTGGCAGAGTTACCCTGAGAATGACCTGTGACGAGCCTAGCTAGTGAGGAGTTTCTCTAATGTGACGTGCTGGCGGGGATGGGCATAGTCTATGGAGGTGAAGCGGTGAGGACAGATCTGGTAGTCAAGTTCTGTAGCTCTTTGGACAGAGGATTCTCAGGTGGTCAAGGTGAATAGAGACTCAGAAGGGGGACCTAAAAGAACTTAAAACTTTCAGATTTCACTGAGAAGGAAATTGAGACCCATGAGCTAAATTTAATTTATAGAAGGTACAGATAGTTATTAGTCAGAATGGCTAATTTCTAGCTTACTTTTTAACAATATGATTTCCCTCCTCATGCACAATTTTCTTGGTACATTTTGCTTCTTAGGGCTGCTTTGAAGACATGATTCTACTTTCCTTGTCCTTATAATCCCAAACGTTTACCATTATGTCACACATGTAAAAACCCATATATCACAGGGGTGTGGGCAGGTTTCTACAGAATTAATCACAGCTATTCCTGATCATGTATCAGTGGATGCACTCAGCATAATACACAGTGCACCTAGCCTTTGAGAGGGGGAGAGAGAGACAGAGAGAGAGGGAGAGAAAGAGAGAGAGAAATTTTCTTGATCAATAGAACAAGCAAGCAAAGGATTGAGTGGGGTAGCAGGCATTCAGCGACTGTCCTACTGAACACACAATATTGCCATTTCAGGAATCATGATTTCCATCTTTGCCTTAATTTTTAACTCCATGGTCCTTCTTCTTCCTACATTATAAAATAAAGCTGTAAACACACTAGAGTAATTTTCACTGAACACTAGAGTCAGAAAGACAATGCTGCTCTGGAAGCTAGATTGCTACTGGTAGCCCGCACCACCATGTGGAAACTTTCCAATATGTGTATTAGCTGATGCACAGGACTCCAAAGGTGCTGTACAAAAGCCAGTCTGAGCATTTCTGTCCGTGGCAGTCTTAGCAATGAAGACTTCCAATGAAGACACTTACTTATTTCCATTTTGAAATAATCTTAAGAAACTGACTTTTTTTTTTGGTACTGGAGTGTTGACCTTTGTAGTATTGGGGTTCCTCCTTAACAAAAAAGTATTTAGTAAAGGGAAAATCTGCATGTCTCTATAATTTCTGATGATACCTCCTACCCCTGAGGGGTATCTGTTTGCCAAGTTATTCTTTCTAGCTGCATTTAATCAAAATTTCAAAATCCAGGAGTTTTTGATTGATAATTAACATGCTGCAGGAAAAATAAAAGAAAAATAAACAAACAAACAAAAAATCTTCAGTCTAAGTATGGCTGGGGAAGCCCCAGAGGAATTGCAGTGACACTGCAGCCTGAACAAAAATCACTTGGACCCAAGCAAGAAACTTGGTGGAATCTTGCATCCAGACACTAGATGCACAAGAGAGGAAAAATAATTCACTTTGAGCCTGCCTGTGTATTTCCGAAATTATAATTCTCTTTTATTTATTCACATTTGATTTACTACTGCAAAGTACTGCAGTTCTGTTCCCTGGAGAAAAAAAAAAAAGAAAACATTGGCCATAATACTGAAATGTCCCTCTCCAAGTCATAATTTTAATATTTCCACCATTGGCACCCATACGCTTATTTACAGCAAATGTTTGACAATTTGCAAGTGTGAATTTTTATAAACAAAATAAAAATGTGAATAATCATTTCATTTTGTTTTGCAGAACCCCAGCTGAAAGGAATTGTGACAAGGTTATTCAGCCAGCAGGGCTATTTCCTGCAGATGCACCCCGATGGTACCATTGATGGGACCAAGGACGAAAACAGTGACTACAGTAAGGGACATTAGATTCTTGCAATACTACTAGAAATCGAACATGTGTGGCTGGGGAGGTGGCTCAGTGGTCTAAGCACCTGCTTGGCAAGTATGAGGACCCATGTTCGATCCCTGGTATCACATGTTGTGTCAGCCCTGGAACCCTGGACATACCAAACTGGCCACCGAAACCAGGAGTGGTGGTGCACATCTGTAATCCCAGGTCTGGGGAGGCTGAGATAGGAGAATGACTGTGAGTTCAAGATGCATAGTGAGACCCTGTGGCAATTAATTAATTATTTATTTATTTAAAAATTAAAAGAAATTGAATATGTGGCCAAGTGTAGCTTATGCTTAAACCATGGCCAGGCTAGTTTTATGAAAATATTGAACTATAGATGAGCTAGTGTATTTCTTTTATCCTTTTGCCATTGATTCTCTGTAGCAGGAGATAGTACAGGGGAAAGGTTATGTACTAAATGAAAAGGTGTGAAAGGAGAGGTTATGTACTAAATGAGAAGGTGCGAGACTTGAAAGAGTTCCAGATGATCAATAGATGAGCTTCTCTACAATGACAAGATTTCTCTAAGGTAATAAGTAATCACAAGAAAAGCACAGACTTTGTAGCCTTATGCTAGTGTTTAAAATAATACTTAAGTCTTTGAATCAAGTAATGAACAAGTTATAATTTGCAGAATACTATGTGGTAGACAAAATTCAGTTTTTTGGTAGGCCTTTAAAACATGCATATGTATGTGATTAAGGATTAAACTAAAGAAAAATATATTCACATGTTATAGTGGTGTTTTATAGGATATATGTGAAATAAGATAAGAAAGACTGGTAGACCTGACATGTAATTTTACATTTTGAAATAAAAATGACAAATATTAAAAGACTAGTAATACCATGCTATATCTGGAAATAGTTATTCAGGTTGACAAGTTCAGTCACTAAATACAATCATTCAGCATGACAGTGTATTTGCATTTCAGAAAACTCAAATGCAAGCCTTAGAGGCAAGGTTGATAGCTCACATATCTTTTAACTTTTTCTTAGCCATATCATATACAGATGCCTCTGATAAAATTCATAGCCTTCTCAAATCATTCTAGGTATCATACTATTTTGTAAAGTTTGTAGTTACTGCTGGAGTCTTGTGTTGCAGTGCAATAAATGTTCATTACCTGCCCAAAGGGATTGTGATTCCATTGGATAAATGTGATTATTTTGGCCAGATCAACAATCTCCCATGGTACCTAAGGTAATCTGGAAGCCTGACATCTTGTAGTGATGACCCTTTACATTAACACCGATTTGAAGAAAACGTGAAAATCTGTGAAGTGCCAAAGAGATGTTGTCCACCCCCCGGCTAACTTTCTTTGTTCATTTAATTTGACACATTACAAAATATGAATTACAATAAAGAAAAGCTCTCATTATGCAGACTTTCTTCTCGGTGTTCTTCCTCTCAGTTTTGGGCAGAGTGGTTGATTAGGACATTGTGGTTTGTATTGTTGGTTTGTATTGCTGTAAATGAATTTCCCAAAGATTCAAGTTTTCAGTTCAGTTCAGAAGAACGAGGATGCCCCTCTCTGCATGCACGTATGACTGTCATCTACTGCGTCTATATTGGAATGTCAGTTTAGGAGGCTACAAGCCTAAAGGGGGAAAATCAGGGACTGCTTAGTTATGCTACTCTTGGAAATTCTGAGATGTCAGTTAATTCTGAGATCCCAGTTTCTATATCTATCAAAACAAGGTGACTACTAGAGATGATGATGTCAATATCCTCTGTTGGTACCATTCACCCAGTGTTGAAATAAATGAAATGATATAAATTGGAGAAGATAGATTCAACCCTCAAGTAAACCAGATAGTTGTCTTCTATTCCACAGGGCGCTGCCTTAACCCAGCCGGATGGCCTGTGGGTGGGTGATACTAACACAGGGACAGGGACAGAACGTGGGTGTGCAAGTGTGGGATCAAATACACACAAGCCTTTCCTTCAACTTTTCTAGGAAGCAATTGCAAGTGCTGTCTCTGCTCATGCTAAGTCTTCCACAGACATACTTACATGTTTATGCATATAGTTATACCCATATAATTATATATAATATAGTGAGATATATGTGTGTATATTAAAATAGTGGCTGATACACATGTACTGCACATACATACCCCACTCAAAATGAGGACAGTGCATTAAGTATTATGTCAAATGCTTTTAGAAACTACCTGAACTCATTTTTTTTTTTTTTTGGCGGAACCTGGAATTGAACTCAGGCCCTTGTGCTTGCTGGGGAAGTGCTTATTCCACTGACCCGCTGAACTCATTTTTAAAACAGGGGAAGCCATCTCCCCTGCCCCTTTGAACTCCTTTTTAAAACAAGTTTTACTAAGATGAGCTATTGAACTCATTGATGAGTTCTTATTGAGATAGTTTAGATATATAAAATAAGAGAATAATGTGAATTCATTGTTATACACCACCAGTTTATAGTTAATTAAAAATTTCAACATATTCAAATCTCCTGTGTGCTCTCACTGACAGAATCTTGCTTTCCTTCATTACCGGGCATAATAACTCTTCCTGAATATGAGTTTTCTTGTCCCACGCATTTTAATGCATCTTTGTACTTTTAAACTTTAAACATTTTATAAGTGATAGCAATATCATACATCTCTTTTAAATCTTTTATCCTTAATATTATGGTTTCAGAGTTTCCATAGTTAATCTACTTGCTTAAACTAAATTGTTTTTGTCAAATGTTCCAATGTATGCGTCTTTCCAAACATTTACCCATTTGATTTAGTCATTAATCATCATTTCTCTTTAAAATCACTTACAAACACAGCAACAAAGAGCATCCTTGCCCATGTGGAAGAGACCTTCATGGGTTAATCTTCAGACAATTACTACATGTATATCTCACCTTAGCACTGTCCACTCTGGTACCCAATGCTGTCAGTCACCTTTCTTTTACTCTAACAGTTACTTGTGATAAATCAACTTTAAAAATAGGAGAAGTTTATTTTGGCTCATGAGTTTAATTCGGCCCATGAGTGATCATGCCAGGTGCACTGGGGGGTGTGGTGGCAGAGGAAGCCCGTCCCCCTGATTGGGTACAAAAGGGAAAGTGGAAGGAGTGGAGTCCCACAGCCCTCTTGAGCCCACCTCTTATTGACACATTGCTTTAAGATTCCAGCCCCCAAGGATAGTACGCTGATGACCAAGCCATGAACAACTGAAATTTTAGAGAACAGTCCATATCCAAAGTAGAGAACCACTTTTACTTTGATTCATGACTTCTATGACCGCTTGGCATGTACACTGTGCTATATATTGTTTTTTTTTTTCATTTTTTGTTATCTTACTCTCCAGAAGAATGTAACTTCTGGGTGCAGAAATTTTGTTCAGATCCTATACATTTCTTTACAATGGTTTCTCATACATGGTAAACAATGCAAACTGTATGAATGAATGAATGAGTGAATGAATGAATGAATGAATGAAGCCGTATCTCCTTGTGAATATGTGCAAAAGTGTTTCTAGGTCATTTGTTAACTACTTCTACCCACCCACATATTTTTGAGATTTCTTTTGGAATCATTTAATGCTTCAAAAAAATTGCAAAATGATAGAACAAGCTCCTTTATACCCTCAGGCAGCTTCTACTAATGGTGACATTTTGCATAAGAACAGTACAGTTATCCAGACCAGGAAATGAACATCGCTACACATTTACTGTTATTTATTGAGCTGCTGCCCTTTATTCAGATTTCATCTTTTTAAGCTAATGTACTATCTTCGACCCTCTCTCTACATAGTGCAAATAAAAATTTTCAAGGAAACATAAAGTAATTTGTTGTACATTTTCTTTGGAGAGAAGACCAAGGTAAAATATCAGAATGATACTAAATTTCCACTCATGCTTTTTAAAAGAAAAATTGTGAGCCTTCTAAGCTATCAAGATGTCTTTGCTTTCTCCACTTTGTGTGGGTAGAGAGTAAAAGCATTTGATTGTTTGAAAAAAAATCTTGTTACTATGAGCATCTGTTAGAAATGCGTTCTTTGGTTCACTAGACTTCATTAGGTCCAACCAACTTTACCATGGTATCTTGTACAGACTCGATAAAGACACCTGTTCTTTTGTTCACAGCAAAAAGACTAATTATATGTAATTGAGTACAAGCGCAAATGGGTTTGTCAGCAGTAACAGATAAAAATCTCTATGAATGTGATGATAAAAAAAAATTGCAGAACTGTGTTGGAACATTGGTGGTACAAAAAAAGACACTTGGCGTTTGCAGGGTAATAATAGGAATATTTTACATGAAAAGAAAGCTAATTATTCTGCTCCACTAGTTACCATAGAAAATACATTTGAAGTGGTTAGAGAGAAAATGATGAAGATATTGTAACAAATGCTGTATTTTCTTCAACTGGGAATAAAAATGGCTAATGTTCTTTACCATGGAGTGGGCTACCTAGCTCAGTGAGGTCAAGTTAGAGGTGCTCCAGCGTCTGCTGCACTGGCACCAGAAGCTGGGCTGGAGGTCCACAGAGATCTGGAACCCAGTGATTTTGCAAGTCCCCTGTAGTCTTGAGATGCTTTTAAAAATATGCTGACTGTACAAGATAAGTGTAAGACACAAAATCATAAAGTCACAAAAGGGTACACAACAGAGAAGGAACAAGACAGTACTTGACGGCCCTGTGCTGGCTTGGCACTCCCAGGAGGCCGGGTGTTCTGTTGGATAGAAACAGTTCACATCACGCAGAATCAGACACAGCCTCTGTGAGGTGACAGATCAAGACAAAAGCCAGATCAGTCTGTCATCAAGTGCATGGTCCAGCCGCCACAGAGATGGCGCTTTCTCTGTGTTGGATCTTGTGAGTGACTCCTTCAGCTCTACCTCGGAGTCACACTGAGCCTCTAGGGCATCTGACCAGAAGCAGGGCCATAGTCCTCTGAGTGGCTACACCCAACCCCCTAAATCTCTTAGGCCTTTTAGCCGAGACACATCAGTTTGGTCAAGGTGTGTGTTTTTTCTCTTAACTGGGTAGTAATTAAGCCCCCCTGTGTTCAACCAGGGTGTGCTGCTGATAGTCTGTGTTAGAAGGCGTTGGAATAAGCAGGAGCATCTTTCTTTTCCATCCTCCCTCTGTCACCTAGTGGTATATTTACTGTTTTCTCAGACATAGTTTCTGTATTTATCAAAACCTAAAAACTATATTCTATTTTTTCTCTCCCTTGTTCAAAACCATTTCTATTTCAAATATTAATGAATTTTAAAATGAAAAACTTGAGTTTTAACTTCCCATTTATAGACTTTTGAAATCTTTCTAATATTTTGCTAATGCAAAAGACTCTAAGGAAAGTCTTTGCCACATAAGTTATTTTTCATGTGTGGGATACAGTTATTGGACAGGTATTTAGAATTTCTTGGTCAAGAGCATTTTAGTTTAATTCTAACAGAGGTCATCTAGTTATTCCTCATTGCAATAATTTACATGACAGTATCCATTACCTTATTTTTCAGTTAAAACAAGGTTATTAAAATTTTAGATTTCTTTTTAAATTAAAATTTTAATTTTTCTTATTCTGAGATAGGCTGAACACTTATTTTTGTACTTTTTAGGGAAGGGTCTACAGGATGTTCAGGGTCTCACTACTAGATTGGACTTGTAGTGATCCACTTGTTTACAGCCTCCCAAAACCTGGGATTACAGGTGCACCACCAGGCCCAGTCTCAATCACCATCTCAGCGTACCCCAGGGGCAGGGCTGGCATAGTAGGCCTGGGGATTGAACCCCTGGCTCCTGTGCTTGCTTGCAGCCCTTTATTCTGCTGAGCTATTTGGCTGGCCCTGAACACTTGTTTGTAACAGCCTTTTGTATCTCTTTTTCTATGCTATATTTATGTTTGATTCTATGACATATGTTTTTCACTTGTGGTAAATGTTATGTAAAATTTTAGCTCTGTGTTATGGCTTCCATATTTATTGTTCATTTTTGGTCTTTGAATTTTTTCCTTGCCCTGTTTTATTCTATTCTATTGTATTTTATTCCATTCTATTCTATCTATTCCACTTCATTCCATTCTATATATCTTTTATTCTTTTAGAATATTATTCTACTTTTTATATTTAGTATTTACTTAATCTGATACTTCAAGATCTTTTGATTCTAGGTTTCTAATATTTTATGTTTTTATGCATCAATTAAAATATGTAGTTTCTTCAGATTTATGAATACATTATATTCACTATGATTTGAGCATAAAAAATGTTTGAAAATAGTCTGCATCTGATTTTCAGAAATCCAATTGGAAATGTTAAAGATTTAGTCATCCAGTTATGTTTTTTGTACAATACCAAACATACCATGTTTTGCTACCACCAGTCACAAGTATAGAGGCACAACCAAAACCAGCAGAAGCTGATATTGCGAAACTATGAACAGATACATGATTGCAATGGTTAGTTCAGGGTAATTATCAAGGATATCGTGTAGTTTTTATTACAAGAACATAAAGATGCTGCCTAAAATGATAAAGATACAATCTGTCTCCTCAACGGGGGTCTTTCTAGTCAAAAGCTTTATCTCATTTATCTAATGAATATATATATATATATATATATATACACATATTCATGGAATATATACACACATATATATCTATTTGTGGAATATATATATATATATATATATATATATATATATTCTCATGGCAGGATGAGAATTATATCATAATTATAGGACTATTCTTTGTGTATCAGCCAAATTCTACACATATGTCATAAATTTGTACATGTGAAATCATGTCAATGGATTGGGTTGGAAAAGAAATACATGGTTATCCCCTAATTGTGTTCAAGCCAGGTCATTACAATCTTGCTGCAGCACTTTTGTACCTATATATTGTTATTCTTTTATATCCAGATTTTTCAAGATCACAATTAACTTTCATCCATAGCTTATGAATTTTATGTCCATTTAATTTTTTTAATCAAGTAAAAGTATTATCTTTTAATCTTGATATTTAGGTAATTCAGGAATTTGTCAGAGATTTAGAGTTTTACTGACTTTTTAATTTTAAAGACCGTGTCTCCCAATAATGTTTGTGGAAAGGCTGAACAAGAGCAATTCAATAAACCTTGAATGGATTAATGGCCCACATAAATTATGAAGAAATCACACTAAACAGTTTTTAAATGCTTGTTTGTCACTTTGTGCTTGAGCTTATGTTTCTTTATGTTCATAACACTTCTGCTACCATGTAGTTTTGGGGTTCTGTAAAGGAAAACATGAGTCATTTGAAACTATATTCTTGCCAAGTTTTGATACAGCTATTTACTTTATACCATATTTAGAGGCAGAGAATGTAGAGGTTAAGATTCTTACAAAAGTTCCTTGAGGGAGCCAGTTCCTAGAAAGACATGAAGATTGAAATCACCTTTAGTTCTGTTCTTGACTTGCAGATAACTAGTGCTTTAGCCTCAGGGAAGCCACATAAAATGTCTCTATTTTATCCAGCCCATATAGTAAAAAGTGAGAAGAACAGAAGATCTCTAAGATTTTAATTCTTCTTTACTTTTTAATACGGACATAAATGCATGCTTAGAGACTGATGGATTATTGATGGATTTTATGTCTCTAAAACACTATTTATTCTGAAACGTGTGTAGTTGGCAGACGGGAAACGTTAGGTTTGTATATGCCTTAAAGGTGTTGCACACGTGTGTGTAAAGGTACAGAGTAGTACATGCACATGTTTCAGGTAGAATCAGTATTCAAATCCAAGATAGTATGGGGTTAGTTGTTTATTGTCTCTTTTTTTGTTTATTAATTCTCTCATGTACTGCTTAAGTCATGAGGCTGTTATATATATGAAATGGATTGTTTTAAAAAAATGCCTAAAGTGGGACCCAGAACATAGTCATTCTTAGCTGATGTCATCTGTTCTCATTGCCCTCAATAGAGTGAGAGAGCTCTTGTTTCCAAAGAGCTCACAGCAGGGACCATTTTTATTCCAGTAGGCCTCTTCACAGTGGCAGCTCTCAATACCTGAGAATGTTAGAAGATGCTTATGCTGATGGGTGTAGAAAGATGGTTTCAGTGAAAGGTTCATAAAGTGTGTAGTTGCTTGACCTACACCATCAACATTACCACGTTGGAAACAACCACGTTTTATCAGCATAACTCTAGAGAGACTCTGAAACTCCAGAGCTAGACAGGACAGCCACTTTGGACTAGCGAAGTCCTGACAATTCTGTAGCTGCACTACATATAGCTGCTCTTTCTCTGCTCTCAGGCTTCTCTTGCCCATATTTCCCTGGGTTTCCAGTTCTAGCTTTGTGCACATCAGCTTCCTAACCTAACAAATAAAACATGTTTATAGCAGCGCAATGTGTGATAGCAAAATCTTGGAAACAACCAAGATGTCTATCACATGAGGAATGGTTGAAAAAGATGTGGTATTTCTATATAATGGAGTATTACTCAGCTATTAAGAATGATAAGTTTGAAGCATTTATACTGAAGTGGATGCCACTTGAACATATACTCACAAGTGAAATAAACCAGACACACATGTGTAAATATCGTATAGTCTCCCTAGTATAAGAACTGAAAAGCAGAAATACAAAAAGAAACGTACAACAACAACTAAAATCAATTGAGTCAGATAAGGCAAAGTGAATGGCATATGCTGCAGGATACTAATCAGCTTTTCTTCTGGATGGTTAACCACCTGAGTTCACAGATCAAAGCTGGAGAAATAGAAGAGCCACAAGGCCAACCAACATTTTGGCCCTAGCCTTCAGGGCTAGGTCAGCGAAGACTCAAGACATAGGAGAACCTGTATTGCAACATCATGAAACTCAGTTGAGCTCCAAATTTTCTGAACAAGGAGATTATGGAGCCACAGAGGAAAGAGACTGAAGTTCTATAGTGTGCCTGGGGAGGGTCATATGGAGAGAAAACTTTCTCTCAGGCTCTCACAGAGAGCAAACTGGTCAAGCATTGGCTGTGACTCATCCACATGGATGACTCAGACAAAGGATCTACAGAATAATGTACAGGACTACAAGATAAACCCTGAGGGGACTTCACTGACCACATAAGAAACATAAAGTACATGTGTTGGTATATAAGTCTTGCTCTATCTCGGTCTTAACCACCCAGCATAAAAGTATAAAAATGAAGTATACATTGCGGGGCCATAATATTAAGCTGAGCTGTAAATGGCTATGGTCAACAACTTCTTCGGATAACTCACTATTGTTGTGGAATGCTGGACTGTGTTGGATTGTGTTGTCGAGTTCAAGCACCTAGGTTAATTGAATGACAATGGAGTGCCCATCTCTGACAGTTGTAGATAAAGGAAGGGGTATAGAAAGGAAGAATCATGATGTGTGTGTATAGACAGTACAGTTGGGATAGATAACGTTGTGCTTCTACATAATCCTGTGATAGGCAAGATTTGCACTAATGGTGGTTGGACAGGATATGATGTTGGCTTCTAGTACTATGGACAACCACTAGGAAAATAACAAGGTAGAAAGTATTAATTATTGAATCTTTAATGTAATTTAGGTATAAAAATATATGCAAACAGCTACACTCTCTTTATTTACTGATAAGAAACATACGGTATAATAATGTCTGTAAGTATAATATCATGTATGCACCTTCTATGATACCAAAACATTGTGAAAACAGTTTGTAGTGTATTAATTTATCAGATCCATCTTGTCAAGGTATCTTAAAACTGTCTCATTGATATTTGTACTTCAATAAAACAAAAATAAAAAAAGAGAAAACATGGATATGCAGGAACTGAGATCCCAACTTCTGGGAGCTCACCTGTGCACTGTTTCACTTTGGTGCCATGGATTCATTATTCCAGCCAGATATGTGTCCAAAGATAGGTTTAAGGAATTAAAAAATTACAAAGAACCATAATGACATAGATAAGCCTATGCCAAAGTAATTTGGCTTGTTGATTGTGCACATGCTAATTCTTTTTACTTGGGATATCTTAGACTTTGAAAACAATCCTTATTCTTCAGAACCTCCCTCAAGCCTTACTTCTTTTCTTAAGGGCAGTCCTTCCCTCATTACCCTCCTCCACTGAGTGCACTCCTCAACAAAGCCTACAGTAACCCCTCAGTTAGTTCTACTGAATCTGAACCCTAAGCATTTGTTAGAGCTGCACAGGCCCCACTGTGCTTAAGTTCCAAGTCTGCATTTATGCTTCACCTATCAAAGTATGAATTCTTCCTTTGCCTTTCTATGTAGCATAACGTTGAACATTTTCTAAGATCTCAAATTGTGTGGCCATGGATATGTTGCACTGTCTAGCTCTCTCTAACAGGTAAAACATGCATTTAAGCATTGGTGTTCTTCTGTATGTTCTTTCTACTTACCAACATCCCAAGAACCTCATAGTTTGAGATACTTGTGGCTCTCTCACTCAATGCTTGTGAAAAATAACTGAATGCGCTGAAGAAACGGGGTGCACCTCTTGAATGTAAGACAAACACTAGTGCTGTCACTCAGATAGCTTGCTTTCCACTCCAGGTGTTTTCTTTAATTGGTTTAATGATCATTTTTATGCCACAGAAGTTTTTTTTTTTTTTTTTTTTTTTTTTCTCAAGGGTTTTTCATTTTGTAAAATGAAGAGTTTGGAAAAGTTAACCTTTATTGCAGCTAGCAGATTATTTTGCAAGCCTGTAAAGTGACAATGATTTTTTTCTTTATATCTTTGAACTATGTAACAAAATGGAAACAGTTGTAAGGGAAGATATTAAAATGATTATGTGCATTACATTTCGAACAAGTAGTGAAATCACTTCATATAAATTCAGCAATTTCTCAATGCCCCTATTACCACTACAGAGCTCCCATTACTCACTTCTTTGGGCATTTTGAACAGCTCCGTACCTGGCTTTTTTCGTTATTGCCCTCTGTCTTCTGACTTCTCCACATAGGGGCCAGAATGACATAGGTAAGCCATCAAGTGGAATAAACTCACTTCTCTGCTTAATCTCTTTGATCAAATATTCTTAAAGGGTAAAAGCGAAATTTTGCTGTATGACGAGTAAAGATTTTATGCCTCCACTTGTGGCCTCCTGGCTTCCTCCTGTTCAGTCTCTCCTATCTTCTGCTGGTCTTCTGTTTTCCAAGCAAGCTGGTGGTATTCCTGCCTCCAGGGGCCATGACAAGCTCTCCTCCTCTTTCCCTAATGGTTTTCTTTTTACTATCCAAATAGAGTGCTCCTTCATCTTCCTTCACATCCCATTCAGAAGAGAGATCTTTTTTGATTAATTCATACAGATCTGAATTCCTATGCTCAACAGTTTTCTATAGCTACTTAACCCCCGACACACACACACACACACACACACACACACACACACACACACACACACACACACACACCACACTGTCATCACTACCTTATTTATGTCATGGTCTTTCCCCACCATTAATAGTTTCCCTGTATACCACTCATTTTTCTTATTTATATTTGTTTATGTTATTTATTTAGGTTCTTATGTCATACCTATACTCGTCCTTGAAGCCTTTGTCTCTTGATTTTTGTTTAATCTAGAATTTCTGCTTTCTCCTCTGGGCAAACTGTGTATCTCTTAGACATAGAGTTAACAATGCAGTTTTATCTGTATGTATTTGTCTTGAAAGTGACTTAACCTCTTTTAGGCTATAAGTCCCTGGGGAGCTCCCAATTTGTTTCCAAATTAGCTTGTTAAAAAGCCTTAATAATGGGTAAGGCCTTACTTGGTATCTGTTGTAGATCAGTAGTCAGGATAGTATGATCATACAATAATTTAAATTAAAAGGCTTAATTAGAATATAGAATGTAATTAAAATTAGAATGTATATCATTCTAGGGCAAAGTACTTCATACTGTGGTGTCTCTTGACACATATTAGGTAGTCAAGAATTGTTGAATAAGTGAATGAAAATGAATTAAGAGACCAACTTCATCCAAAGTGGACAGTGTCTGTTACAGCACTCATCTCGAAGGGCTAATCCAGATTGGGACACTTGTGCTTGGTTCTGAGAATGACAGGCAACTTAATAGACTTCAAAAGAAAGTCATTTGTTATTATGAAAACAAGAACAAAATAGAATATAGTTTGTCTGCAAAAGAGAATTCTATCAGTAATCATAAAGGTGATGCCCAAGCAGAGAATCTACCTTCCAACTGAAATGTGAATAGGCCATCTATGCCTGGGGACAAGTACAAAGCTACCTTTTTGTGGAAGTTTGTAAATGGTACAAGGGAGCCTATAGGAAGGGAGAGCATTGGTTTATTACTTATCTAAGACCTGCAGGCAATTTAACCTAGTGTAAAATGTACTCAAGTATTTTATGAAAAGCAAGATAAAGTGTGTGTATTTGTGTGTGTGTGTGTGTGTGTGTGTGTGTGTGTGTGTGTGTGTGTGGCTCCTGAGGTAGTGGAAACACATAGTAGAAACTTAATGAGTTGGAGATTGTTTAAACACATATCAAATACAGTACCTGATTTTGAGGGTTCCAGATGGGAGTTGATTTATTGAAGATAGTGTAAGTTGAATTTGATTTTATTATTCCTCTATGTAAGTTAAAGCTCAAGAGTCTGTATGGATTTACCCATGTTTAATGAATGGCATTATGTGGTTAGTTTAATTAAGTATGCGGTCTGTAGCAGCCATCTAAATAAGGGATAAATCATGCTCATGAGGACATGTAGTTTTTAGGACACAGTGTCACAGTATTAAGTTGTAATACTAATGTTGCATAATGCTAAAAGAATTAAATGTATTATGTATTTTCTGAGAAATAAAATAGCAATTTATGTGCTAAGGATTATGTCTTAAGCATGTGATTTGGGGCATATTGATAATAATCGTGTTTACTGAGCACTTTCTAAGTGCTTGGTGAAGAAGTTGAGTATTATATATTCTAGTCATTTAAATCTTAAAATAACTCTTTGAAACAGGTACTACCATCATTCCTATTTACAATATGAGTAAATTAAGTAACAGAAAATTTTAATAGTTATTCTATAGTCACACAGTTATTAAATGATATACTCAGGATTTGAACTAGTTATTTGCACCCCGAAGAACTTTCTTCATTAATATTTCTCAGTTCCTTATAAACATTCCCTTAAATTATACTTATTCATTAATCTGCCAATAATTTTATATTTTTCCTTTTACATTTTGTTTATTTTTTGAAACAAGGTCTCATTATGTAGTTCAGGCTAGCCTTGAACTCACTAGTAGCTCAAGGTGGTCTTGACCCTCCTGCCTCACCCTCCCAAGGGTGGAGATTACAGGTATACACTGCCACATGCAGGTCATCTGCTAATACTTTTAAAATATTACAAAGACAATGTTAAGATGACTCACAAACCATTTTGATGATTTACTTTAAGAAGGCTAAATAAAGAACTAGAAATAATTTTTCTTCAGTGTGTTTGATATATTAATTAATACATTTTTTGAAATCATGAACCACTAAGAAATAATCTAAAGGACTTAAGTAATCTGGTTGCATATATCATACTCTGACTTGGAGGTTTGGGGTGGGTATGGTGTGTGTGTGTGTGTGTGTGTGTGTGTGTGTGTGTGTGTGTTTGCTATAATTCAGCAGCCTGAATAGAGTGATACTCAGCAGGCATCCAGTCAAGATTAGGGAGGCTTCACATAGTACATCTGTTTCCTCTACATGGAAACAACGGGAAACATCCATGCCAAAGTATGTCTGTATAGCATTATTAAATGCACTCATAGTATTAGAGTTGAACTAAAAAACCAAAAAAACCCCAAAACCTAAAGATCTTCTTTTGTTCCTTTACACTGAGGACTTGGCAGAAGACATCATTTCTCCTGTGTCTTCCATGAATGCCAAGGGCCATTTCTCTATACCTGAGGAAGTCTTGTAGCAGTGCAACTGTCTGAAGGACTCTGGGTGCAGACAGTGTGGACATTAATGCATCTCTCCTCTCTCCACTTGTGCACCTTGGGAAATGAGCTTAGCACCTTGAAATCAAAGTTTCTGCAAGACGGGAATTATACATAAGGGCTAGAAGAGGATAGTATTAACGTTACACTCCTGAAAGGAAATTCTTTGGGAGGTGTAAACAGAATCAATCTCTGCTGGCTGAAGGGTGATCCAGAAAAAGTAATATCAGGGAAAAAATGTGGCCTTGATTAGAGCTTTGACAAACTGAGTAAGAAGCCAACAATTGTTGTTTCAGCATCTGTTTAGGTTTCAGACCCCGCACCCTTCATCTTTGAAAGAATTGGTCAAAGTTCTATGAGGACAAGACTAAGCCCCTCTATGTTTACAGTGAAACACTCCCACTAAAAGTATAGAATTACTTCTTCAAAGATGTTGCTACTGCTGATATTCTGAGCAAAGCAAGTTCTACTTTTCCTCTGCAAGAGAAAACAGCCTCCTTCCTCATATATCCACACTCTAAAACAGTGGCTCCAAAAATTCTGTCACAGCAGAATCACTGACATCACTCTTGATGCCCAAGTGTTAGTACAGAGCCCTAAAATCAAAGGCTCTAGGAATACCACTTGGCACTAGTTTCCCCTTAGAATAACCCAGATGACTGTGAAGCGCCGCCCTGTGTAGAAACTGACTTGATTTATGGTGCATTCTCATGCTTTAGTGTACCTCCCGGGAAGCAGGAGGATTGAACTACTGGGTGCTTAGTTGTAGAATCTAGAGTTCTTGATTTAGATGGCTGAAGATTGGACTGCCGAACTGTTCAGATCTGCAATGAATTCACACTACTGCTGTACAACAGTGCTTCTCGAACATTATGGGCATAGATATCACCTGAGTATCTGATTAAAATGCACATTTTATTCAGCACTTCTCTGATGGGGTCTGAGATATTCCCTTTGTCCATAGCTCCAGACCATGTGAAAGCTGCTTGTCCTGGGCAGCAAGGATTGGTTCACTGCTTCAAGTGTTTGTGATAAAATGATTGAATTTTGCATATACCTATCATAAGCTCACTTCATTTTCATTGACACCATTGTTTTGGCATGTAATCTAGTAGGAAATCTAATAGGAAAGGCCTGTGTACTCTAGTCATGGAAAAAATGAATTTGAAACAACTGGCTTTTGCCTGTTCACACAACAGAGGTAACTTGGACTTTTCTGTTGAACAAAAGGATATGCAAAGATGTTTGATGGGAGTAGAAAGGACTCAGAAGCTGCATCACCTTTCAGAGGTCAGCAGTCCCCAAAAATGACAGTGCTCAGGGGAGGCTGGATTTAAACTGAATCTTGAAGAGTAGGAGCAAAATCCACAGGCTGAGATTAGAAGAACTGAATTTTGTATATAGTCAAGAATGTCCCTGCCATTTTGGGGAAAAAATAAGCTGACTAGTTTGGAAAATTGTACAGAAGTGTCGTGGGAGCCTATTTCAGAGCCCCTTCATGACATTCACAGGATTTTAAACTTTATATTATAGGAATTGGAGAACGCATGGAAGTATTGAGCCATTGTAATTGAAAGTAAAATGAAATGCTGTGCGTTGGGAAAACTAGATCATAAACTGCAGATGACCCAGGAGATATTTAAAAATAGGGATTGATAAGGACTAAAAAAGGTTTTCTTAAAAAAAGAAAACATATACTGTGGCTTTAGTAATTAATGGTAGCGAAGTATAAGAGCTTTAGCTGAGCATGTTAAACTAACTGAAATAAATGTGCTTGTGTTGTCTGTGTGTAATTGTAACTAAGGATATGTGAGAGTTTTGTACCTTGTGGATAAGATTGCTTTTGTCTGCTTGAAAATTCCTCTTAAGGATCCCAGCCTTTCTCATTACTTTCTGTTTTACTGTAACCACGATTACTTGATTTGTAGAATTTCTCTTTTGTTTCTTAGAAGCAATGGTATTAGGAACCAGAACTGAGGCTCACAGTTTAGCTTTGCCGCTGACTGAGTTCATGATCCTGGTGAAACCACCTACTTAGCTTTGGTTCTTTGATCTGTGGATGCACACACATAATTCTTTCTTCAACTTTAAACTTTAATCACTTTGATGAGAGGTTAGTTTCCTATCTATATTCCAAATGCCTACCACAGTGTCTGGAATATATGTATTGAATTAACGAGTCAACTTGATGGGCTCTAGTGTTAATAAAGTCAACATAGTGTATGGTGGGAAGACACAGAAGATGCAAATCTAAAAGTTTTGAAACATGCAGATTCCTCGGGGGATGCCTTCCTTTTGCCCATTGATCTTGTAGATTGCCACTTAGACTGTTCACCAATCAGGCTGTGAGACAGGTCTTCACTGCAAGACAAATTGGCTGCCCAGGATGAATGATGACAGGCAATTCCTTTCATTATCGAGTGTGATGTGCTTCATTTTTCATCTTAAAAAAAATCACATTGAATTGTGTTGTTAATTAGGAAAAATCTGAACATCTCTGAAGTATCGTAGGTTAGGTTATCTAGTTTTAAGGAGTGAAAGCCAGTGGCAGGACTTCCTCCAGAGTGAAGTCAAACATATCTACTTACTTTTGTCAAAGAAAGGAATCACTGCACTGTTTATTTTCAGCATGCTGAAAACCCATGTTGTTTGCTGTCCACCAATGCTTAAAAGAAAATCTTTAGTCACCATGACCCCAAACACTACTCAGTTCTATATGTCAGTAGATTCACTGGGAAAACTATCTGTGAGTTGGACTCTTGAACCAGTCGTTTATGAGGTAGGGCCTCAGACTCACATAGCCAAATGTGTTGATCTCTACTTGCTATGCAATGCTTTATTTTAAATAGTGATTTTGCTTAGTGGATTTTTTTAAACTTTATTTTTGTTTAATTAAAAATTTTTTATTTTATTGAGGTACAAATATCAAGAGACAGTTTTAAGACACCTTAATAAGACAGATTCGATAAATTAATACATGGCAAATTGTTTTCATAATGTTTTGGTATTGTACAAGGTGCATACATGATGTTATACTTACAGACATTATTATAGCAGATGTCTCTTATCAGTAAATTAAGAGAGTGTAGCTGTTTACGTATCTTATTTTTTATACCTGAATTATATTACAGATTCAATAATTGATACTTTCTACCTTGTTATTTTCCTAGCAGTTGTCCATAGTACTAGAAGCCAACATAATATCCTATACAACCACCATTAGTGCAAATCTTGCCTCTCATAGAATTATGTAGAAGCACAGCGCTATCTATCCCAACTGTACTATCCATACACACACATGATTCTTTCTTTCTATACCCCTTCCTTTGTCTACACCTATCAAAGATGGGCACTCCATTGTCATTCAACCAATTTAGGTGCCTGAACTCGATGACACAATCCAACACAGTCCAGCATTCCACAACAATAGTGAGTTATCTGAAGAAGTTGTCAACCGTAGCCATTTACAGCTCAACTTATTATTATGGCCCCACGTTGTATACCTCATTTTTATACTTTTCTGCTGGATGGTTAAGACCTAGATAGAGCAAGATCTATATACCAAATCATGTAGTTTTTATTTCTGATGAGGTCAGTGAAGTCGCCTTAGGGTTTACTTTGTAATCCTGTACCTTATTCTGTAGATCCTTTGTCTGTGTCATCCATGTGGATGAGTCACAGCCAATGCTTGACCAGTTTGCTCTCTGTGAGAGCCTGAGAGAAAGTTTTCTCTCCATGTGACTCTCCCCAGGCACACTATAGAACTTCAATCTCTTTCCTCTGTGGCTCCGTAATATAAGATGAAATGCATTGCTTGTGTTTATTTTATGGCATTTAAAAAAGGTGAGTTGAAATATTGAATAAGGACCACCCAGCTTCATTATGAAAATTACAGTTTTAGAGACAACATCAATAACAAGAAGCAACACCAGTAGCAATAATAATGTTTTTTTTTTTCTTACTTTTATGGTTTAAGGCATGGTTTATTTTTATTATCTCAAGTAATTGTAAAAATGCCGGAAATGCTAGGTATTTTAAAGTCACTGAGCTTACAAAACTGTTAAGTTTTAGAACTAGTGCTGTGACATGACTATTGTTGATTTGCCCTTTGCACTAAAGTTCAGTCCTCATCCAAGTCTTACTTCTGTGACTACAGAGGTAATAGAACAGGGACAATCACAATTTACCATGAGTTTTAGAACAGTCTATTCAGTAGCAACAATTGTTCAGGCTTCTCCTAGGCAATGAACTCTAGATGCCAAAAATGGTATTGACAAATGAAACAAGTTGAATACTCATGAAGATGTCCTGGTTTTTAGGGAGATGCAGGAAAATTCATAAATATGGAAAGCAGCATGGTAGGTGCTGTTATGGAAGGCTCTGGAATTAGAACGAAAGAATCAGTAATCAGTTTGCCTGAGTGAATGTTGCTCTGCACCCCAATTTATATAACCATTTTGGATTGGAGCATTTAAGAGCTTAGGCCGTGTTCTATGTTGCTGAATATTTAATAGTAGCATCTTCCTACTGAGAATGCAAAGCGTGCACACAGAATTGTCTCCAGGAAGTGATGAATGCAAATGAAAACATCAACTTCACAACTAAAGAAGAACTAAGTGATTGGCTAAAATTCTCGCATATTTAATGAACAATATTATTTTTAAGTGACCACAGGCTTATAGGAAAAAGTATTCTGCTATCACCTTGCACTTAGGTTTAAATTTTGTACCTTATTGTATTACTTACACTTTAAGAAAATATGATGATTGAGAATGTTGTGAATTATGGAAGACAATATGGGTTTTCAAGGGCATCTAATAATGAACATGCTCCTAGATTATAAACACAAATATCTTCATTCTATCTCATTCTTTTGGGTTTTTAATAGGCCATATGATGATTTGGTTTTCATTGAATATTCCAAAGAACCAACCTAGGATTTTATCATACAGATGTACTCTTTTAAACTTATTCATCATTACAAGCAATAAGAAATCTGTCCTTAGAAGTTAGCTGGAACTGCATCACAGTGGCATGACCCAATCCAAGTTAATAATGAATATTTGTCTTTTCTCTCTTTGTCACCTCTCTTTTTTTCTTTCTCTTCTCTTTGCTTTCTGTTTTGCAGCTTCATCAGTTACTACATGGGTTTTCTCATGTGTTTTGAATTGTTATTTTTATTGCAAATGTCTGGTATGGATAATAAATGAATAGAAATTTAAAAAACAGACCATAACATTTTAATAAAGTTTTTTTGGTCTACCGTCACTTTACATGATGTGAAATTTTTCAGTTGTCACAGTTTTCCTGAGATCCTCTTTTCCCTCTTCACAAACACAAAAATAAATATAATCCCTCTGTCTCTCTGCCACTTTCTCTCCTCGCCCTTTTCCTTCTCTGTATTTCTTTATCTTCATATCTCTCTTTCCCTCTCACCAGTTCAGTGAGTCCTATGCTTTTGCCATCTCAGCCCACATAGGTTTTCTGGCTTTTCCACTGTATGCCATATTTGAATGTTTTCTATGTGTGGTAAATTTTAGCTTTGATTTTTCTAAGGTGCTCCATTATGGAAATATGACCTAGAAAAAGCTATGAATAAACAAGCTTAAAGAGAATGCTGATTCATTTATTTATTCGGCAAGTATTGAGTGCAACTTCTCAGATCAAGGCAATGTGAACAGTCACTTAAGTTTTCTGTGATTTCAACTTGCCCACAAATACTGGAAACCTCAGAAAGTTTTACGGAGTAAGGTGAATTTCGGTGAATTTCACTGATTCAAAACTGAACAGTCAACTTTACAAGTTGCATCAGAATGAAATCTTTTTGAAAAGGATGGGATTGAGAAGACTCTCAAATAGCCAATTAGACACTTGTATGCTAGCTGGTGCATAAATGGTGTTTTATTTCAAAATCGTTGACTGGGCTTCCAAATGGGAGTAAAATATATCTCTACTCTGTCTCCTTTCTCCCCACCCACAACACTTAGTAGACAAGTATAGCTTAGATGTGATCCTTGTTTGGAAGAACTTACAGTCTAGTTGTGGCTGGGAGAAGAAACAGATTTTTTTAAAGAAGAAAATTATAAATTGTGATAAATATAGTCTGGATCCATGACTAGGGCAGCTGATCCACAAGAGAAAGCATTTGGTGTTTGATGTGTCATTTCAAGCATGGCAGAGCTTTCAGTGTGAAAATATGAGAAGACTGACATTCCAAGTAGCTGAATAAAAATATGCAAGAACTTGGAGTTTAGAAGGTAGGAGCAGGATCAAATTACTAGAAGCCATAAATAAATACATCAGAATCTATATTGCCATGTAACAAGAAACCTGTGTCGTGACTATATATAACTGAATGCTAGGCTGAGAAACTTTTAAGTTTAAATTTATTTTTATTAAAAACATTGTATTTGGGTAAGAGGATCTAAGTTCCAGGAAGTAATGAGACCTATCACGATCCATAGTGACTAACATTTTGAGCATAATGTATGTTACATACATAGCACATATTATTGAACATAATTATTGAACATACATTATTGAACATAATATATGTTAGCCAGACTAGATCTGCGGAGACTAGATGTAAGGATCCTGTATTGTATGAATGGAGACAGTTGTATAAAAGAGTAATTCTAATACCACTACAGAGGTACAGTATATCTTCCAAATGCCACTGCAGAGACATAGATATAAGAAATAGACAATTCTGGAAAGGCTATTATTTTTTCTCTGATGGATTTTTACAAGATTCACGTGGGAGTTAAATTAGGTAGGTTTTAAGAGATGAAAAGATTTGGCCAAAGTTCCAAGTGGGAAGATAAGTCTTTACAGAAAAAGGCAGACTACAAAATCCAGCCTAGATAAAGCGAGGGGAAGGAACTTAGGGAATGGTGACATACCTATGATGCCAGTTGGACAATAGATGGCACGGGTGGCAGGTAGTGATCTCAACTGTAGACTGGTGCCAGATTGTAAAGGGCGTTATGTACAAGGAGGATTCATTTGAGATTTTAGCAGGACTGTGGTGTGTGTAGACAAAAGAAACTCGAAAGTGTGGTGTGAGGGGCCGGCGAGATGGCTCAGTAGAATAAGCACTTCCCTGGCAAGTGGAAGGGCCTGAGTTCAATCCCCAGTTATCCAAAAAAAAAAAAAAAAAGTTGTATGGATGGAGTCCAGAGGCCACCACCATGGTTAGGTAGTGGCATTCAGCCTAAAGAGGCAGCCCATTGTATAGCAAAAAGCTTCTGTGAGCCAGAACCAGCATGTACCACACTGGAGAAGAGTAAGTAATTTGCCACATTGGGGGATTTTAGGAGGCAGATGTTAATTGGTCTTTGTCATAGGAAGGTCAAATTGTTCACTGATTTGTTTTTACTAAGTTTAGTACAGCGCCTACAGGGTCTCACTACACAGACCATCTCATAGTGATCCTCCTGTTTTTAGCCTCCCAAGTGCTGGGATTACAGGCGCACATCACTACGCTGTTTCAATTGCCCTTCTCAGCGTGCTATGGGGCTAGGCCTGCATAGCATGCTGGGGATTGAACCCTGGCTCCTGTGCCTGCCTAAGCAGGCACCTTAGTCTGCTCAGCTATCTGGCTGGTCCTACTGACTTTTTACTGGACCTACTTTTCCATAGCATACCATCTGGAAGACACTATCACCTAATGGCTTCTGTTAGACTTTCACACAAGTTTGTTTTTTAAAATCCCTGCTTAGATTTCACAGTTTTCTTAAACTCTCCACATAGGAAAACATTTCCTGTTGTTTTCCTCTGTGTTTCTATCATGTGAACCAGTATTTTTAGCATTTGTTCTGGAATGTGTGGACTTTAGAAAGACAGGATGCAAAAATTTTGTATTCCCTTCTTTTTCCTGAAAAGAACGATCGTCGGACTTGGTACTTGCCACTAGCTGCTTTTATTTACAGCGTGCAGGCACCTTGCAGTTATCAGTGCCTGCCAGGATAGTGCTGCTGTCCCCGGCTGTCTCCTAGCAGTGAGCATCAGGGATGCCTCCGCATTACACAGACTAGAAGAAGTTCTGGATTTCTCTCATCAAAAGGCCAATCGAGGCAGGTGAATACTGGAGTTCTGCCATTGCTCCACAGAACTCTGGGGATTCAGCTCCTTTCAGCTCACCTGCCACTGCTCACTTAGAAATAGCCCTTGTTTAGACGATCTGAGGTGCCCCAGGTACGCTGTCATCCTAACAGTAAGAAGACCAAGGGTTGAAGATGAAAGCAAATTCTTTTTTTTAAATTAATAAATTAATTAATTTGGCACAGGGTCTCACTGTGCAGTTCAGAGTCACAGTGATCTTCTCAGCCTTCACAGTGCTGGAATTACAGACGTGCATCACCATGCCCTCTTTTGGTGGGGGGCATGGTGTGTCCAAGGTTCCAGGGCTGACACAGCATGCAGCACTGGAGATCCACTCTGGACCTTGCACTTTCCAGGCAGGCACTTAGACTGCCGAGCTATCTCCCCAGCCTCAACCTACAAGCTGTTTTCAAGGAAAAGAGTCTTCAAATTTACTATTAAGAACCATCTGCCTACATGTTGTTGGCCATACTAAGCCTGGGGAAGCTACCTCTAGCTAAAGCACATGCAGGGAAATCCATCTCACTGTAATCTAGAAATAAACAAGAAGGGATACTCAACAATATTGAATTTAAAATAAAAACATGGAGGTAATAAGTTGTCTTAGACAGATCAAAACTTTAGAGAACCAAAAAAACTTTTTGTCAGATGTTGTTTTACCTGAATTACCTTCTGAATCTGTTTGTTCTCCTAAAATTAATCCACATTCTGTTGGAGCTTTTGTGGCTGGGGATGAAATGTATTGATGGACTCAGCAGACCTTTGAAAAGTGTGCAACTAGAAAGTGTTATCTTTTAAAGTATTCTGCAAGGTTTTAAATACGAAGGTAAAAATATCACCAAAAATATCAGTTTTCATGTCCATCTTGTAACACTATTTCCCAATCAGAAAAAGCAAGTATTAGCTACAAATAGATAAAAAAAAAAATTCTGCACTGAAACACTTTCAAGAACATGATAATGAGTTTTACTGCAGTAAACTCCATGCAGTAAGAGTTACTCTGCTTATTTTGTAGACAATAAAAATCAAGGCAAGCAGGGTACATGAATGAATGGATTAGCACTGACTACCCTAGTGGCTGGTTCAGCCAGGTGCTATCTCTGAATCTCTCTCATCCCCTAATCTGTTTTGCTTCTCCAGTCTTTATAGGTTACAGTTTTTTGCTCATTTGACAAAGTCTGGTTCTTTTATAGTAGAATAGAGTCTCAGTTATTTATCCTTTCTTTCTATTACTGCTCAAAAATGAAATAAATATTCTAGTTTCCTAGTCCTTTCCCACGCACTCATTACTTTGCAAAACTACTTACCTTACTGCCCCATTACAATGTCTTTTTGTTCTTTGTTCGCTTGAGTTCTCTCAGTCAACTGAGATCCTACATACTGTGGTGTTGTAAGCTCCTGAGTGCTACAGGGAGCACGGGTCTTCCATTTTCCTGAACTTCTGTAGCACAGACTATTTAGAGGTAGCATGTATTACATTTAATTATAGAAGTGTCTTATACACTGTACCAGGTTGTTCCATATGTCTTAGCTTATCCTCCCCAATATTCTTAGCATTCATTCTAGACTTTGAGGTCTGGAATTTCTTAGGTAGTTTTAGTAGCTTCCTGACATTGGTAAAAAATCTAGGAAAAATCTAGGAATATCAAGAACTAATTCGGTTCTAAATTAAGCCCAGGATAAACCCTTAAGCAACCACTAAGATTTAGTCTGAAATTTCATGACAAATGAGGGGATCTGTTCAGAATTGTAAATGTCAACAGGTAGGACCTGAGGGGGGCTACAGTGAACATCTGCTTTAAGGGTTGGTGACCTCAACTCCCAACTGAACAACCAGCCAAACCAGTCCAAATACTTTGTGTCTCTCTGTGCCTGCATAGTTCCAAGTCTAGATAGCTCAGAATAATAGAGACATCTCTGTTTAATAGTAGCTCTTGGGTTTATTTATTTGTATTTATATTAAAAAATCAAGAGGAGGGCCCGGGAAACAGCTCAGTAGAATAAGTGCTTCTCTGGCAAGCATGAGGGCCTGAGTTCAACTCCCGGTTCCTAAAAAAAAAAACGAAAGCATTTAAAAAAAAAAAAGAGGACATGAACTGATAAAAAATTTATCTATAGAAGTCACAGACAAAATTATCTAAGTTAGGAAACTAAAGTGAACTTCAGAGATCATCTCCATGCATGTAGTCATGAGGTATTTTATTCCTTTCTATAATATCACCTGCAGAAGTTAGCTGTATCATTGCTTTCCTGTCACATGTAATGTAAAATTTTCAGGGTAGAGATAATAAGTTTTGCTTATGCTCATTTTGTCACCTTAAATATAACTACAAGAGTGGCAGTGAAACATAATTCATGGTAGTACCTTGTTACAGACATAGATGATATTAAAAATTAATTTTTTGTCGATTTCTTTCTTTGAGTGGGCCTCTAGATAACTTGAATATTTAAAGACTGCAAGAATATTCCCAATTAATTTTATGATGCTAAATTAAGTTTGTTAAGTAGACTTTTAAAAACATTATTTAGTTCAGGGTCTACAGGGTCTGACTCCACAGATCGGACTCCTGGTCAGATGTCAGTGATCCTCCTGGTTTTCAGCCTCCCAAGCTGTATTACAGGTGTGAGTCACCATGCCCAGTCTCAGTTGCCATCTCAGCCCACCCTGGGGAGTGGGGTTGGCACTGCAGGCCAGGGATCAAACCCCCAGCCCCTGCGTCTGCATAAGCAGGAGCTTTTATCCGCTGAGCTATCAAGTCAAGTAGGCTCTTTATGCTTTTATATATGTACACTTTCCCCTGGATATGTTCTTTACCAGTAATGTCTGTAACCATTTATGTATCTTGATTGACATGCAGAAATGGAAGGATGAAAGATGTGCCCCTGCTGTTGCTGCTAATGAGTCCTGGTTTTTACATTCATCTATTACATTTAAGATACTGTTCAGGGCCACAGAACATTGACAAGTATTGCCTTTAACAAACATGATAGTGATTTTATTATATTATCATTATTATATAGGCAACCAATGAATATATTTTAATTGTCTTCTTCTTTTTCTTTTCTTTTTTCTTTTTATTTTTTTGGCAGAACCGGCGATTGAACTCAGGTCCTTGCAAATGCCATGCAAGCGCTTATTACACTGAACTATCTCCCCAGCCCCTAATTGTCTTCTTTTAGTATTACTTCAGGATACAAGATTGTTAACTATAATGGAGAATATTTTTATTTTAAAAAGACAAAAAGAAAATAAAAAACAATACAGAATTTGACAACAACATGATGGGAAATTAACAATAGTTGTTATATTGTATATTGTCACCTTCAAAGTAGCTGCTCAGATTACCAGGGACAGGCATATAAAATCGATCAAGCAATATAAGCACTAGTTTCTTTCTTTTTGAGCAGTTTCTTTATTGTACTTTTTGAATCTTACTTACTCATTCAATTCCTTACACTAGGGAGACAGTACAATGTTTACACATGTCAGTGTGATGTATTTCACCTTTGAGCATGGTCTCTAGTTGCATCCATTTACCCACAAAAGCCGTGAGCTTATCTTTCTTTATAGCTGAGTAGTACTCCATTGTATGAAAATATATCTTTTTATTCATTCACTGTTTGATGGGCCTCTGGATTTTTTCCAAGATTTAGTTGACAAACTGCACTATAAAAACATGGATGCACACAATTATTTGTGTGACAGAATCATCATCGGATACTGATTTTTAGAGGAATCCTAGACTTTCAAATATACAAGGTAGACCTTGGAGAGATTCTCATTTAATGCATTATTCTAAATGAACCCTACAATTTAGCTAAAGTTACATGGGTAAATAATGATGGTGTGGAGACAACAGGACAAGCCAGTTGACCTCATTCTTAGCCCAGTTCTGTTTTTTTCTGTCTCTTTCTCCTTGTTCCCTGTGAATTTTGGTTAATAGATTTTTAATTCTCAAAAGCACTATAAGAGTAGGCTAATTTGTTCAGTGGGTCACTCATCCTTTCCTCTCTCCTTCTTTGCCCCTGCAGCTCTCTTCAATCTAATTCCTGTGGGACTCCGTGTGGTGGCCATTCAGGGGGTGAAAGCCAGCCTCTATGTGGCCATGAATGGTGAAGGTTATCTCTACAGCTCAGTGAGTACCTTGTACTGTGTGTGTGTGTGTGTGTGCATGTGTGCGTGTGCATGTGTGTGCGTGTGCTTGCCCTAAGATGATGAAGTAGCCATTAGTTTAGGGAAACAAATTAGAAGTGGAAGTCATTTTTAGTCCAGTTTTTCAAGTTTTAATGAGGAATTTATAACTTAGAATATTATAGACTATGTCCTATTGATTGAGATTGTCCCAGTTACTCTCCATGTGTGCTATAGATTCTGTACATTTATATTCTTCTAGAGTATAACCCCATCTTTAAATTTTAACCTTCTATTTAGATTGAGGAGTAAGTTACTTTTTCTTTCCTGTGTTACACATCCTTCAAGAAGGTGGATCAGGAGGGGAAATTCTTTGCATTTTCTAAGTGTCTTCTTTGTTCTATCATGAGAAAAAATTTTTTAGCATATATTGTGATTTTATTTGTATTTTCTCAATCTGTGTGGTAACATGTGTCATATTTTTTAAAACATTTTTTATTCATTTTAATGAAAAAAGATCCAATAGCAATGAAACAGCTTCAAAATAGGCTAGCAGGACAGTTACAATAATTAATACATTGCATATTACTGTCTTTTTAGTAGTTATTCAGAGGACAAGATATAGACATGGTATCTTGTCTAAACAATATTAATGCAAATCTTTCTTCTCATTGAACTAAGAGAAAGTAGCTGTATATCTATCCTAACTATTATATATATATATATATATGTATATATATATATATTTATATATAATAGCAATAGTATATATTACTATAAAATGGTCCATTATTTATATCCCTCTTTTTTGTTTTGTTTAGTCAGAGATGGGTGTTCCATTGCAGTTAGAGAAGCTGTATTTGGAGAAGTCTTTAAAGTACCTTTTCATACTTGATGCCAATCTAAATATTGTAGGTACTTGAATTCAGCAAAATAGCACAATATAGCCCAAAAGTCCATCATAGTATTGAGTTATCAGCACACCTGCCAGTTGTCCAAAGTTTTTGACTTGAGGCTTTTATTGCTCAGCATATTAATATACTTTTAATTTTTATACATCATGGTTACTTTTCTACTGGATGGCTAATGCAAGACCTACATGACTAAAACTGTAACTTTTGCTATATGATAAGGTCCGTCAGATCCCCTGAGGATTTACCCTGGAACCACGTACAACATCTGGTGGATCTTTTGTCAGTGTCAGCCATCTGGGTGAGGCATGGCCATTGCTCGATCAATTTGTTCTCTGTGAAAGCCTGAGAGATTTTTTTTTTCTCTCTAGGTGACTCTCCTTAGGAACACTGTGCATTCTTGATCACTTTCCTCTGTGGTCCCTGAATCTCTTTAATCAGAAAATTTGGGACACCACTTAGTTACAGGATGTCACAGAAGAGGTTCTCTTATGTCCTGAGTCCTCACTGGCCTTGAAGGGCTAGGGCCAAAATATTTGCTATCTTTGTAGCCTCTCTATTTCTCTAATTTCTGGTCTGCAAACTTCTGCTGTGAAACATCCAGAAGAGAAGCTTACTGATATTATTAGCCTATATGGGACAATTAAGCTTAGCATCACTATCTGTCTGAATATCACATACCTCACACATAAAATGAAACTGCTATTTTCCAACAACCAGGGGCACTCTAAAATTTAAATCTCTACAGAATGTTGAAAAACAGTTGTATATTTTTTACACAGAAATTCTAGAAATGAAACCATATTCAACATTGTAGCAGTTCAATCCTGCTACATTTTGTTTTTGTTGTTCCTTGTTTAATTTTATTACTGTTTTTAAACATACATTTGCTTTAAAGAGAATATAGCAATAATCGGTATGACATTAGAAGAAGTGCGCATTTAGAAGACCAAAATAACAGGCATTTTAAGCATTGTTTTAGTATTACACATTGCTGTCTGCAATGTAGTTGCTTAGTTCACAGATATTAGCTCATAGAGTTAGTCAGGGTGGGAATTCTACCCATTAACTGCTATTTTTCAAAAACCTGATGAAAGTTCTTAGGACCATTGCCTTAACCATCTTGTTTATATAAATGTATGGTTTTTCCCCGGCCATTGCTAACTTTTATCCTTTCTCTCTCTTTGTTGTTTAATCCTTAAGTTCTCGCTTTCTATTTAAGGTATAAACCTTTCAATTTCTATTTTATTTTTTATTTATTTCTTAATTTTTGGGCAGAACTGGGAATTGAACTCAGGCCCTTGCCAGGGAAGCACTCATTCCACTGAGCCAGCTCCCCGGCCCCTTTACTTCTTATCTTGAGTTCTTACACTAGGGTGGCCACGTGATATTTACACATGTGGGCCTGACTCACTGTGTCATATTCTTGCTGTAACTGTTTAATTCAAAGGCAGTATGAACTTGGAACCAGATCTGGATTAGGAACAGAGATATGTTCATGTCGTTTGCACTTCAGTTACTATCTAAATGTCCCCCTGGAGAAAGCAACTTCCCTGTTTAGCCCAATTTCTGGTGTTGATGATCCTCTTGCCTAACACCTCCTTCAAATCTAAAACTGACCATTTGTGTAGCTACATTGTGAGCCTGATAGATCTTTAAGTACTTTGCACTGTCCTGATGCCTATTTCACTCTCAAAATAATAATTTATGCACCAAGAGAATGTGGTTGTGGTGAGTGTTTCATGTACACATTTTCTTTCTCGTGTAAGAGTTGTCCATGCATAGCTGATGAAAAACATCCTTTAAAATCACAGATGCAGATTTCCACCCTTGTGTTCTCTGATCTGAGTATAATCTACGAGATTACTTAGGAAGTTCACATATGTCTACTTGATTGTAAATTAATTACTGGATAGATTTACTAGGCTTTTTCAACATTTCAACATTTTCTCTGGTATATTTTCTTTTTTTATTAGCAGTACGTCTAGAATTCATATTAGAAGTGAAGTCAATGTAGCTCAAATGTTCTCAATGAATTTGTATTAAGTAAATGACAGGATAGATGTGCTGGTAGCTCTTATGTGTTCATTATACTTTGTACACATTAAAGTGTTATATTCTACTCTAATTATGCACAATTAGTATATGTTCTTTAAAAGGAAAATATATTTTAAGAAGGAATTAAAGTTACTGTTTTTGCTTCTGAGTACATTCAGATCTAATATGTGATTATATAGTGTATGCATATACATTTTTCAAATCAGTGCACATAATCGTTTGTTTCAAATATTTAATGCTAAATAAATGAAGCATTCATTTATTTGTAGTGTGTCATTCTTCTAATGATTTTTGTGACCCATTATAAACGTGTTCTTTTTTAAAATGTATTTAGAACAGGGTCTAGAGGGTCTCGCTACGCAGATCAGACTCATAGTGATCCTCCTGTTTTCAGCCTCCCAAGCACTGGGATTACAGGCGCGCGCCACCATGCCCAGTCTCAATTGCCTGTCTCAGCAGCCCAATCCCTAGGGGTAGGGATGGGGCTGACACAGCACACGTTGGATGGAACAGAGGTTTCTGAGTTTGCCTAAGCAGATGTTTTAATGCTCTAAGCTCTGTGGCTGGCCCTTGCTAGTGCATTATTACTGAAAGAGTCAAAATATGAAAAAGAAGGGCCAGGGAGATGGCTCAATGGAATAAGCACTTCCCTGGCAAGCACAAGGGTATGAGTTTAATTCCTGGTTCCGCCAAAAAAAAAAAAAAATGCGAAAAAGAGTGATAACAGGTTCTTTTGAATAATTCTAGTTACTTGAACTTTACAAAAACATTTGAAAGCTGTAACAGTTGATCTTTAAGAATTTAATTAGTCATCAACCAAGCAGCAATGGTAGAAGGTATTACAGATATGTTATTTTAAATATCAAAAACCATAGAGTTCATATCATTGGTTAGAATTGACTGCCAAGCTTCAGGAAAAAGAAAAATACATAAAATTGGATGACCACATTGTAGGCTGGTGACTGTGAGTGTACACTGCATTTGTGTATGCACTTGTGTGTGTGTGTGTGTGTGTGTGTGTGAGAGAGAGAGAGAGAGAGAGAGAGAGAGAGAGACAGAGACAGAGACAGAGACAGAGAGAGAAAATGTGAAGCTTTCATCCTCCACAACTTTTTCTTCTGTTTTAAATGGTTCAGATCTGTTTTAATGGCATGTGTCTGTAGTCCTGCTGTAGTGGCAGTTTTATTTTCATGGAGCCTGTCTTTTAGGAATAAAAGACATTGCTGGTGACAAAGCAATGAGATCTCATACAGATCGAAAAGGAATCACACTTTGCTGGTGACAAAGCAATGAGATCTCATACAGATCGAAAAGGAATCACACTCAGCCCAGTTTGTGGTTTTGTTGTTGCTTATATATGTTCTCTGGTTGCCAGGGCGACTATGGTGGAATGTTGTGTCTACGGGTGTAAGACTTGGTAGGTCGTCCCTGAAACAAGGGTAGGGCCTGGGCACAGAGATTTATGGCTGCATACAGGCATATGGTTCGACTCTACTTCCTTTAATTAATTCCGCACTTCTTTTATCTCCTTTATGTTTCTGAAGTTTTAACAAGGCTGGGGAAAGGACTGAAGGATTGGGGCACCTTAGGTAGGGTCATATAGGGTTGATTTAGCCCAGGTATCTCTTTACCGCTATTGGTGAATTTGAAGGTTAAACTAAAGCTTCTTTAGTTTTTACTAAATGAAATGAACCCGTTAAGGACCGCCATCCTTTACACCAGCACTATGGGAGTGTAAGGCAGGAGGATCTCAAATTCAAACATACTGGGCAACAGAACAGCTTAAAACCTTGACACTTTATCTAAAAAAAAAATAGATTAAAATGCCTGGAGATGTAGCTCAGTGTTATGGTGTTGGATACAATTCTCAGAAACAAGAACAGCAAACAAATAAACTAAAAAAGTGGTTAAGACACAGGGGCATGGACCCCATAAGATTGAGGGAATTTTAAGAAACTATTGAAAATTTGACTACGCAAGTATATTTGTATTTACTTATTTATTTGTTTGTTTGTTTATATTGAAGAAGAAATAGCAGTGAAACAGTTTCAAGACAAATTAACAGGATAGAATCAATAATTAATACACTGAAAACTGTTTTTGTAATGTTTTGGTGTCATACAAGGTGCATACATGATATTATGTTTACATACATTATTATAACAGATGTCTCTAATCAGTGAATTAAGAGAGTGTAGCTGTATACTTATCTTATTTTTTATAGCTGGATTGTATCACAGATTTAATAATTAATACTTTCTATCTTGTTATCGTCCTAGTGGTTGTCCATAGTACTAGAAGCTGACACAATATCTTGTCCAACCACTATTAGTGCAAATGTTGCTTCTCATAGAGTTATGCAGAAGCATGACATATTTATCCTAACTGTATTGTTTATACACACATATCATGGTTCTTTCTTTAAATCCCCCTTTTTTTGTCTAGACCTGTCAAAGATGGGCACTCTCTTGTCATTAAACCAGTTTAGGTGCCTGAACTTGGCAACAAGTGTATTTGTAATAATAAAACTAATACCTTAGTAAAGTCAATAATCACTTATTAAGTCAGCTGTTTGGGATATCGAGATTTTTCAGTTCTACTCTGTCCTTAGACTTGATTCACACTGAGAATCACAGTGTGAGTGATTGTTGCCCCTGCCTGTGGTATTGTGTAGTTCTTGAACAATGTTTCACTGATCAAGTGTGGTATCACTGATATTAATCACTTGGGTCTCTGATAACAAGCACCACCTTCTTTGTGGATAGGGCTGTTTGGGATAAACAATGATTTTCAGCTTTAGTTGAGGAGCATGGGCCTGCAGATTCTCCAGTGGGGCTGCCAGGGGCCAGTGCTGGGGTATCAAGGTCTCCTCACTCCTTATGCTGCTACTGTCCCAGACGCCCTGCTGCTGCAGGCCAGCAAGGCTGGAGTTCTGGGCTGGATGGACTTCTGTGCTGAGTAAACCCTACTGTTAATCCTCGCTACTCAAGGCATGTTTATATGCATGAAGGCTTGTAGTCCTTTGAATAGCAACTTCCTATTTCCTGTGGAAAATTTTAGTTGAGTTCACCAAGATGAGCCAAAATTGTGGTATCCTCAGGGACAGTTTTGCCTGGACAAGCTAAAGAGGTCCTAAAAAGCTGATTGAGAGTCTAAGAGACATGCACAACTGATAGCACTGATCTATTGTCATTTAATTGCTTTGCATTCATATTTCAGCCTGAACTTATTGCTTCTGATGTCCTCTTCTTCTGGAGAGACAGAACTAAAGCATAATGATGGACTATTAATGAGCATAAAGCTAGAACTAGAATTCCATTCTGAACAATCGATGTTTCAATAGGCCAGTTTAACTCATACATATTTGATTAAATTGTGGATGCATCTGGATTCATTTTTTTCTCATTGTCCCTTTTAGTTTTTTAATCTACTTTTATTATTTTCATTTCTATTGCATTATGGAAGTTCCTATTTATTGTGAGTAGTTCTACTACTTGATAAACTGAAACTACGTGTCTACTCTCTCAGTGCTTGTGCATGTATTTTATGTCCAGACGTAATGTTACAGCTTGAGGAGTATATTTTATGTTTCTGTATTCCTTCCAAACAGCTTATAGGCTTTAGGATGTTTTCTTAGATATTTATAAATACTACTGCTTTTTTTTTTTTTTACAAATTCAATTAGTTATACTTTAAAATAGTTATTTCAGCTATTGTATCACTTATTGTAATGAATTCCGTTGGTATACTTTGTATGTGTGTGGGTGAGCATATGTGCATATGTATCCACTTCGGTCTGAGTTTACTTTGTGGTGTACACCTTTCAGTGTTTTATGGGAGAGAATATATTAATTCACTTCTGGTAAATCGTGTTTTCCTTTGACACTTGAACTTCAGATTTGATTCCTAATAGAAAATTATTTTTCCTGAAATTCAGAAATAATGTCCCATTGGCTTCCGGCATCTATTCTTGACTGTGGGGAGTGTGGTACTTATTTCATATTCTTTCCAGGATAAGTAATCTCTACAGAAACTTAAAAAAAATTATTTTTTCTCTTTATTCTGAAAGCTCAGTCTGCAATTTGGAATCTACTTAAAATCCAGGCCATTTCTCCAGTTGTGGAAAATTTTAACTCATCTCCCATCTACATAATCTTTTTTTTCCTCTTGCTTTCCAGTCTCTGGTGCTGGCAGTACTTATATGATTTCAGTTAGAAGCTTCCAAATTCATCTAGTCTAGAGTGTATGCCATCTGTTTTGTGATTTCAGTCACCGTGCTTCTTGGGTTTGGATGTTGGATGGTTTCTGTTTAATATCTTCCTGTTCTTGACTTATTGTTTTCTGCTTTTATTTTCTGGCTTCCTGCTTTTTATAGAAAGCAATTAATTAATCTATCTCTCTGAGCTTTCTTAATATATGCTGTCAGGCTTTGAGTTCATATTTTAATTACTGATTTTCTTGCAGTCCTGGGAATGGAGCCTATTGCTTTCCTTGTGCTAGGCCAGCACTGCACCACTCCAGTACACCACCAACTCTGAATCATTGATGTTGTTTCCTGCCAGTTTAGAATTTGATTTAGTTTAGGTTAGAATTCTCTCTTCAAGTACCTAGGAGTTTGGTCACTGAGCATATTTGTGTCTTATTCCCATTTTTCTTTCTTCTGAGCTTGTAATTATTTCTAGCATTATTTTTCTTGCTTTCAACAAGCATTCAGTAGTCCTAGTTCCACATAATCTTTTAAGAATTATTTCAAGGCCTCTATCCTAGTGTAACACTGGTGTGATGTCAAGGGCTGGGTTCTGGAGTGATGTGGTCTGTTACTCCCCTGATGTCTGTGGCTGCCAGGTGCAATACTGTAGCAGCAGTTTTATTTTATTTTATTATTTTTATTTTTTATTTTTTATTTTTTTTTTGAGACAGGGTCTCACTATGCAGTTCAGGCTGGCCTTAAGCTCACTTTGTAGCTCAGGCTGGTCTCGAACTCACAACAATCCTCCTGCCTCAGCATCCCGAGTGCTGGGATTACAGGCATGCGCCACCATGCCCGGCTTTTTGTAGCAGCAGTTTTAGCTCAACCATTTTAGAGTTGCAGCCTAGGACAGTTCTATCCTAGCCTAGGTAGAGCAGCTAGCCTGACTTCGCCTTCTTTGTTGCATAGAAGGATTTTATTTCCAGGAGCAAATCTTGGGTCATGCAGCTCAGGACCTGCAGCCCTGTAGGCCAGTGGCTGCAACCTGCTTGCTGCCTTCTTTTCTATTCCATAGGGATGCTTGCTTGGATCCATCCTGGGAGTGATCTTTGGGCCTCGTAAGTTGGCACTGTACTCATCCTAAATATCTGCTAGGACGAGGTGAGTGTACAATAGTATGAACTCACAGTCACTTGTCTTTCTGTCATTGTAGTGAAATAAAGTAAAAATCTAGCATCTTTACTTCTTTGGGTACATTGTAGTAGTGTTTAACGTATGCAGGTTGTTGTGCAATAAATTTCTGGATGCTTTTCATGTTGCAAAACTGAAGTTCTGTATACACTGAACAACTCCCTTCCTCCTCTCTCTGAGCTCCTGGAAATTATTATTCTTTATTTTGTGTCTGACTTTTACTACTGCAGATCCTTCGTATAAGTGGAATTAGACAGTTTTATTTTGTCACTGGGTTATTTCACTGAACAAAATTTTCTCAATGTCCATCCGTGTTTTTGTATGTGACTGGATTTCCTTCATTTTAATGCTTAAATTCTCTAGATGTATTTATGCCATTAAACATCTATTCATATGCTAATGAACATTTAAGTTACTTCCACTCTTGGATAATGCAATTCATGCTGTGAAGAATGTAGGTGTATAAATATATCTTCAAAATCCTGCTTTTAATTCTTTTGTATAAATACCCAGAGATGAAGCTCTTGGGTATGCCAATTTCACAGTCAACTTTTTAGGAAACTTGTTTTCTCTTCCATAGTTGCAAATCATCTTGTGTGGCATTCACACTGTAAAAAGGTTCAAGTTTCTCTACACTTACTTACAGTTGAAAATCTTGGGATTTTTTTTAAATGATGGCTATCCCATGTTGTATGAGATGATATCACACTGGGTATTAATTGGTGTTTCTGTAACGATCAATGATGTTAGCCATGTTTTTGTACACCCGCTACACTGTCATCAGTGTATCTTCCTACAGACAAGTCAATTTAATTCTTTTGGTATCTAGTTATTTATCTTTCCTTTCTGTTGTAGAGTTGTAAAAGGGGCATATGTAGCCTGAATGTCAACTCTTTACCAGATATGAAAACATCTTCCTTCATCCTGTGGGTTGCATCTTCACTGCGCTGTTTCCTTCCGTTATGTATGGAATATTAAAAAATTGATGAAGTTTCCTTTGTTTTTACCAAATCCTGATGCTATAAAAGTTTGCTTGTGTTTTCTTTGAGGATGTTTATTGTTTTAAGTCTTACTCTGCTTTGATTTGTCTTTGTGTCTAATACAAGCAGTGATGTCACCTTTTATAGCTTTCATTGATAACCAACTTCTGGCTTTGGCATGTGCACCATACGTTTTCCAGTACTGGTGTAAGGTAGGGGTCCAGCTTCATTCTTTTGTATGATTGTACCTAACATTCTCAATGTCACTGACAGTAAAACTGTCTCTTTATAGATGTGCTTCTGGCATGTTTGCTGAAGGAAATGTGACCCTAAGTGAGAGGGCTTATTCCTGTGCCCTCTGTTCCATTCGTCTGTACATCTGTCTTGAAGCCACTACCTTGTCAGTTAATTATTGTGGCTTTGTAATTAATATGTACTAAAGTCAAAGAGCAGGAGGTTTCCGGCTTTATTGGCTTCTTTACTTTTTCTCTGTTTTGACCATTTAGGGTCATTTGAAAAGTCATATAATTTCATCATAGTCTGTCTACTTTTGCAAAAAATAATTTTAAAAAATGTAATAGGAATTTTATTGAAAATGTACGTTGTTTGAGTCATATTAATATTTTAACAATATTGAGCATTTTCCCCTATTAACATGATTTATTGTTGCATCTACTTGTGTTTTCTCAAATTTCTAATTTCAGCAAAAAGATGTTCTACACATGTGTTTTCAACTCCTTTGTCCAATTCACTGTTTTTTTGAATAAAAGTAAAAAATAACTTTAATGCCAGTGGAGGAAATAAGACTTCTCCAGGACACTGTATTTCCACATAAAGGAGGCTTAGTGATGTTAGAATCTTCTCTTTCTGAAATCTGTTCTTCAGGAAATTCTGTGATGTGTCAAAATCTACTGCAATAGACCTTTCTGCAATTTTTACCTCACAGATAGTCTCATTAAATTTTACAAAGCTTGTTACTTAGCTACTTTTGAATTTAATTCCTTAATATGTTACTCATTTTGAGCTTTATACATTTTGCAAAAGCTTGTAATACTACCTGAATTTTCCCAAGTGGTTGTACTTGGGTGGGATTTGAAGGAGGAGGACCTATTTTTATCCTGCACAGAAAGAGCAAAGCCTAAACAAGCCCTTTCTTTCTATCCTTCCTTATAAATTTATGTGCATCCATACATTTTATTTTTAAGTAATTTGGACCTAACCTTGTAGACATGAATTAATTGCAGGTAAGTACCATATGCTGTACAGCTATATTGATGTAAAGCTATATTATTCCAGATTATAGTTAGAAGATTGGTGATTTACTATAGTAGCTAATTATTGTGTAGTATGATATTGTAGCAAAATATGGAAAGGTTAAAAAGTAATAATACAATAGTGGCATTGCTGACACTGTTATGTTTTCCATTTTTTTCTTCTGTATTTAGTTCAAGGGGTAGGTCTACAGGATCTACAGGGTCTCTACACAGATAGGACTTGTAGTGATTCATCTATTTTCAGCTTCCCAAGTGCTGGGATTACAGGCATGTGCCACCACGCTTAGTTTCAGTTGCCATCTCAGGGCACCCTGGAGAGTGGGTGGCACGGCAGGCTGGCTGAGGATCCGACTTCCAGCCCTGTGTCTGTCTATGCAGGCACTTTAGTCCACTGAGATATCTGGCTGGCCATATGTTTTCCTTTTGGTAATAAACTTTGTAAATCACAATCTTCGATGTAATTCATTTCAAATGTCACCAGATACATTTTCTCACTCCATATCATATTCTCTGATTCTCATTGAGAATCAGAAGCTATTTCTTTTTAATATCCCAGGACTTGCCTTCTGTTTTGTTGTTGAATAAGCTTTACATTTATACTTCTCCACTGGGACTACCTGTTTTCTCCAGTTACAGAAATAACCATATCCTCTGGTAAAGGAAAGTTTGTAATAAAGACTTACCGAGTTTCAAAATACTGCTTTGCCACTCCAGGTTTAAATGGAATGAATTACATATGATATTTGACCAATTAATTATGATTGTGTTGATCAAAGTTTTATTGATGATCTTATAAGACTATGATTAAATGTTGTTTTCTCTTCAAAGCCAATCTCATTGAACCTAAAATTCATTCAACATATATTTATTGGAACTCTACCTGTGGCTAGGCAGAACATAATGATCATTTAAATGTGCATAAAATAGATGAGGTCACTTTCTTCTTCTTCTTCTTCTTCTTCTCTTTTTCATGCTACTTATACCTTTTTCTATCCTGCTACCTTTCTTCTCTGTCTCTGTTTCTGTCTCTGTCTCCGTCTCCATCTCCATCATCTCCATCATCTCCATCTCCATCTCTGTCTCTCTTTGTGTTTCTCTTTGTCTTTGTCTTTCTCTCCTTTCTCTTCTCTTTCTCCATCTTCCCATCCTGCATCTCCTTCTCCATCTCCTCTATCTCATTATCTTTCTCCTTCTCCTTCTCCATCTCCTTCTTCTTATCCTCTTTCTCATTCTCCTTTACCCTTTTTCTCTCCTGCTACTTTTCTTCTCCTTTTCATTCACCTTTTCCTTTTCCTTCTTCTCCTTCTCCATCTCCTTCTGCTCCATCTCCATTTCCATCTCTATCTCCTTCTCCTCTTTCTTACTCTCTTTATGCCTTTTTCTCTCATGCTACCTTTCTTCTCCTTCTTGAGACAGTGCCTTACTTATAGCTCAGGCTGATCTTGAACAGACTAATCCATGACCTCTATGACCTCTCCACAATTCACCAGCTCTGCTTCCTACATGCTGAGATTACAAGCACACACCACCACGCCTGACTATATTGTTTTCTTAAAGTATCCACTTGTCATTTTCATCTGTTATATGGAGTTTTGAAAAAATACAAAATTAGAGATCACAGGGGCCAGCAAGATAGCTCAGCAGTTGAAAGCGCCTGCTTAGACAAGCTTAGGCAGGTGTAGGGGACCAAGGTTCAGTACCTGGTACCAGATGCCACACCAGTCATGCCCTCAGGGCAAGCTGAGCTGGCCAAAATATAATAGAGGTCACAGTCCCCAAGCGTGCACTTCTGACACCAACTTCAAATTTAGGCATTCACGAAGCAGCTCTCTTGCTCAATGATTTACTCTAAAGAATAGCAGAACTCAGTGTAAGTTATTTTTATTATACTCATCATTATGAACTACTGCACAAGGTTTATGGATTTATATCAGCCAAAAGGAGAAACACAGAGCAAAGTCCTGCAGAAGTACTAAGTATTATAGTTCTATTTTCTTTTTGAGTCTCCACATTATTCCTCTATGTGGGGAGCACACATGACTTTTTGTCAACCAGAATTTGCCTGAGCCTCCATGTTGAAATTCAGTAGGGGCCCAAGCAGGTGGTCCTGACAGGCTGACTCTCATATGATTCTTCTCAGCCTCCATGTGAGCCCCACCTGAAGTCACGGTTGGTGGTCTTTGGCTAGTTCATGGCCCTCAGGCAAACAAAGATGAACCCAGAAACCAAAGGCAAGTTTGGGTCATGTCTTTCTAGGGCAAGGTTAATTTCCTTGTGTATGTACACAAGTATCCAACTACAATGAATGTTATGTGCTTATTAATATTCTCCTGTGACTCTGCCTCCCTTCTTAGCCCTCTTCCATTCCACCTTCCATCCAGTATTTTACTCCAGTTTGGAAGAAGGAAGTGATGGAAGCAAAGAAAGTTATGAAAGCAACATCTGCAAAAGCAGCATCTGGGACATAATTCAATGATTTGGAAAACTTAGGAACCTGATCATTTGCAACTGGAAAAATTATACGTAAAAATAAGGCAATTGGAATGATTTGCATTTTAATGTAGAGTTTAATACACTTAGGATGCTTTTCAATGACATTTCAATTATGTATAATGATTAAAATGTTTACAGAAGATATTTTTATGCCATTATTTAAATTATGAATTTTGCATCTCTCAAATAGGAATTAGGTAATTTATGAACTGAAGGAAGTTGACTTTGACTAAAAGTAAGCGGAAGTCCAATTGTATCAATGGCAATTTTTATTTTAACACTACTTTAACCCATAGCATGTGAATATGAGTCTATATTGTGAGGAATTTACTCATTCATCAAACTATGTTCTGATGAGTGATATAACTTGTCCTCAGAGTAGCTATGACAGTGACAGTCATAACAGCAGGATTGATGGCTCCCCCCTTACAAATAATATTGTTTTTATTATTTTTAAAGGTCTTTTTAGATTCGTATTTAAATATAAGGAAAGGAAGGGATAATTTATTAGATGTTGGTGACATGCTGAACTTGGAGAGATTATTGAGCTAAATAAACCTTTCTTGGTGAGCAAAGGAAGCATGGTTTAAGTTTAAATCTAAGTTTTAACTTCAAAACAGAGATTTGCAAGATATTTCATGATAAATCATTGTTTCGACTTTCAGTAGGTTTTGAGTTTTAAAGGTAAGCATCCGTTTTTACAACACATCACATTTTACATTCAATAAGACATTTATAATTGTTTTAATGTCTTCTCTACCTTATCTGATATGAACTATTTGGACTTAGGTTTGACATCTAATATACACTACTATTTCCCTTAACATGGAAGGTTCCATTCCTATGTGACTACATTTATAAAAATTTTCTTGAGTGGCTGATAGAGGCATTATGCAATTTAATTCTAGCAGTAAATCATAGACTGTCCGTCCGCTCTTAAGGTCTTTGCAATCATTTTCTGATTGTGATGCTGTGCCTTTTCCAATTCAGCTACCAATTCATCTCTGAATATACTGTGACTATGCTATTGTCAGTGGTGAGCAGTACTGGCTCTATTCCAAGAATGTATTACCTCTGAAAAAAGTTAATCCATTGTCTCCAGGGTTAGCCTTAATTGTTAAAATTAGCATATGTGTTTCCAGTAACATTTTTCATTGAAGAATAAAAGCAAGATCCTACTTCTTAGAGGAACACTAATGAGGACCTTAGGCTTGAATAGTAGAAAATGATACTGCATTTTACATTTTTCCTTTCTTTCTCACCATTAGATACATTAGGCATATTAGGAACATTAGCTCAGATAGCCATATTTCCCAAGTTTCAAGATGTGTTCAGGCAGTCTTAGCATAAAGTAGTATTTAAAATTGTGGAGCTATGGGTGTGAGACTGGACTGAAACAGCTCTGTCATTTGTCTTTGTAATGAAATAAATTGGAAAACTTTTCTCAGTTTTTATACTCCTGTACTTTTATGTATAAAATGGGGACAACAATGCCATTGTCTGCTTTGTAAGATGGGAAGGAGGTCAGTCGTCAGAAAGAGTAAGGAGGGATTTAAAGAAACAAACAAGAAAAGAAATTAAGATGTGTTACATACATGTACCCACTGCCCATGATAAATATATTCATTAGCTAGAGCAAAACTGTATTCATTATGTGAGGCAAAAAGAAAATTAAAATAAGATTGCTTTGGATTAGATGGGAAGATGCATGAGTGTTTCAAGTTCAGTGTGCAGTGCTGTCAGTACTAACTGCAAACAGTAATGCTCATGTCAGTGGATCCATTAAAGATGCTCAGAGCACCCTGAGTCAGTTTCTTTTTACTATAACTCCTTGAAGTATGTGTGGAATTGATCCTGTCTTCTTTCTTTTTTTCCCATAATTTTATTGAGAAACAAATAGCAATGAGACAGTTTCAAATCAAATCAGTAGACAGTTTCAATAATTAATACATTGCATATTGTTTTCTTAGTAGCTAATTACTGTACAAGATGCAGACATGATATTCTGTTTATAAACACTATTAGAACAGATCCTTCTATTCTTTGAATTAAGACAATACAGCTGTATATCCGTCTTAACTGTTTTGAATATATACCTACAAAATGGTCATTCATTTGTATCCCCTTGTTTTGTTTATTTTTGTCAATTAAGTATTATAGGTATGTGAATTAAGCAAAATATTCCCAAATAGTCCAGTAGTCCATAATAGTATTGGGTTTTCCATATGTCTGGCAATGTCAGAAGTTGTTGACTTGAGTCTTTTATAGGTCAGCATAATAATATGGTTTTACTTCTTATACTTTGGTTTAATACTTTTCTTCTGCTGGATAGTTAAGAGCAAGATAAAGCAAGACCTATGTAACAAGAATTACAACTTTTGTATCTGATTAAGGTCAGTCAAATCCCTTCAGGATTTATCCTGAGACCCTGTACCACAGTTTGTAGATCCTTTGTCTGTGTCAGCCATGTGGATGAGTCATGGCCAATGCTTGACCAATTTGCTTTCTGTGAAAGCCTTAGAGAATGTTGTCTCTCCAAG